>JAUTBS010260284.1:0-11206 GCA_032361285.1 Aequorea victoria
TCTTTTGGGTGATCTTTAATCAACCTTCTATAAGTTGTTTCAATTTGTGGTTGACTTTTCTCTCCATTCTCATTTTCCTTGTTTGGAAGAGAAGTGTCAATATTTATATCATTGAGTTTTTCTTTTTCAGATTCTTCTTCCAAATTTATACATTCATCATCAATATTCTTTTCGGATAGAGGAATGTTAGTTTCTTCAAAAACTACATGCATGAATTCTTCAACAACTTGAGTCATTTTGATATATACTCTATATACTTTACTCATTGTTGAATATCCTAGAAATATTCCATCATTCGATTTAGTATCGAACTTTTCAAGATTATCTTTTGTGTTTAATATAAAATATTTACATCCAAACACATGAAAATAACTTATATTTAGTATTTTTCCATACCACAGTTCATATGGAGTTTTATTTAATTTTGATCTAATAATTACTCTATTAGATACATAGCAGGCCGTGTTAACGATTTCAGCCCAAAAGTATTTTGCTAGGTGATGTTCATTAAGTATGGTTCTAACCATTTCTTGTAAGGTTCTATTTTTTCCTTTCAACTACGCTGTTTTGTTGCAGTGTTCTAGGTGCAGAGAAGTTGTGTCATATTCCATTTTCATCACAAAATTTCTCAAAATCTTTATTGATAAATTCTCATCCTCTATCACTTCTAATGTTGTTAATTATGTACCCTTATTCGTTTTGAAACCTTTTACACAGTTTGGTAAAGTGTAAATGTATTTCATCTTTGTGTGTAAGAAATATTATCCATGTAAATCTAGAATAGTCATCAACAATCACAAAAGTGGAATACTTTCCACTCATGATTGCTATAGATGTTGGTCCAAATAAATCCATGTGTAATAATTGTAGAGGCCTTGTTGTAGAGATATAGTTCTTTTTCTTGAATGAGGTTTTTATTTATTTTCCATATTAGCATGCATCACAAATCTTATCTTTAATATATTTAGTTTTAGGAAGACCCTTAACTAGTTCATTATTAGATAATTTTGTGATTAGATTCATACTAGCGTGTCCTAACCTTCTATGTCATACCTAACTAGTTTCATTTATGGCTGCTAAACATTTAACATCTTGAGATTCAATTTCATCAAAATTAATTGTGTATGCATTTTCATTTTTATGACCTATAAATAGAACTTTATTAACACTAATATTTTCTACCCTACATGTATTAGTTTCAAATATTACTTTACATTATTTGTCACATAGTTGACTAATACTTAGTAGGTTATGTTTAAATCTATCTACAAATAAGGTATTTTCAATAGATAGAGAGGAATTCTTACCAATGGTACCAACTTCGAGAATTTTACCATTAGAGTTATCACCGAAACTTACGTGTCCTCCATTCTTTAGTGTGATTGATATAAACTTATTTTTATCACCCGTCATATGCCGGGAACACTCATTATCTAGAACCCATCTTTCCTTGTGTGGAGTAGACTTTAAGCATACTTACAAAAACAATTATACAATTTCTTTTGGTACCCATCTTTTCTTGGGTCCTTTATTGTTAGTTTTTGGATGGTGCAAGTTTTTAGAAATTTAGATTTTATTCATATCTTTACAATCCTTTTTAGTATGACCTAATTTACCACAATGATTACAACATGATATTTCATGAGTTGTTAGGTCTTTAAGAAATTTTTAGTTATTTGATTCTTCATAGCCTATACCGGTTTTGTAGTAAACACATCTTTGTTGTCCCAAAAGTTTATTTAGGTTTTCTTTCCCTTTTGTAAACTTTGTAACTCTATCAAATAAATTATTTGATTTTATCTTTAAAAGGTTTTTTTTTCTAGAAGAGTAATTTTATGATTATGTGATGAACTATCTTTTTCTAAAATTAATGTTTCATTTAAAACTTTCAATTCTTCTAGTTCTTTTGAAAGACTGGTGATTTTTATTTTTCATATTAATCTTTTCGAACTCATAATGTAATTCACAAAAGGCATTTAACAGTTCATCATAATTATTTAGATTAGAAAATATCTCATCATCGCTGTCGTCTTCCTCATTGGCCATAAGACAAAGCTTTACGAGTTTCTCATCGCTTGATGTTGATTCCTCTTGACTTTCCTCCAAGTCATCCCAGGTGGCTTTCATTGATCTTTTCCTGAATTTTTTGGACTTATCTTTCTTTACAAGAGGACAGTCTATTTTGTAATGCCCTGGTTTCTTGCATTCGAAGCATATAGGAGGTTTTTTACTTGTCTCTCCTTTCACATCTTTCTTGAAGGTTTTTCTTTTAAAGTTTCTTATCTTTTTCAGGAACTTGTTGAAATTTCGGCTAAGGAGTGCTATGTCATCACCCTCCTCATTTGAGTCACTTGAGTCTTTTTTATCAGATGACTCATTTTGTATAGATTTTAAGGTTATACCTCTCATTGCCTTTGGTTCTTTTTCTTCCATTATTTCGTTAATGACAATCTCATGTGTCATTAATGACCCCATGAGTTCATCAAGGCTGAGTATATTGATGTCATTTGCTTCTTGAATGGATGTAACCTTTGTGTCCCAACCTTTTGGCAAAGACCTGAGAATCTTTCTCATATTCTCAACATTAGTATATATTTTTTCAAGCAATTTCAGAGAATTAATAATGTTAGTAAATTGCGTAAACATGCTATAAATGTTTTTATTACTATGCATTTTAAATAATTCATACTCATATACTAGCATACTTATTTTAGAGTTTTTGACTTGATTTGTGCTTTCATGAGTTATTTCTAGTTTATCCCATATTTATTTTGTTGTTTCACATACATATATTCTATTGCATTCATTTGAATCTAGAGCATAGTAAAGTAGATTCATAGCTCTAGAGTTCCTTTGCATTTTTTTAATGTCATTTTCATTCCATTCTAATTCATCTTTAGGAATGATAATTCCTTCACTCTCTTTAATAGGTCTCTCTGGACCATATACAGTGATTTTCTATAGTTCATAATCTACTGCTCGTATATAGATTTTCATTTTTACTTTCCATTAGTTATAATTTATTCCACAGAACAATGGAGGCCTATTAGTGGATTGTCCCTCAGAGAGGGTCATTCCAACAGAGGTTGTCATAGGATCCTCTTAGATTATTACGTCAAAAATAAGAGACGAGACCCTGATACCAATTGTTATTCGAAGAATGACCCTAGATGGGGGGTGAATAGGGTCTTTTAAAAATATTTTTAGTTTAAAAGTAATTTAAATAATATCAGTAATATATATATATAGATAGAGATATATATATAATCACACATAATTATAATAGCAGTAAAGAGATAGAGAAAGAGAGATGACATCGTGGTTTTTATAGTGGTTCGGCTATTCCAGCCTACGTCCACTCCTCAAGCTCCCCTTGAGATTTTCCACTATATGAGAGCACTTACGGATGTGCTTCAAACCTTTTACAAGTTATCACCAAGCTGCGTTCCAAAGTCACCAGGCTTCTATCACTTGTAATTTTTGCTTCAGCTTCCTACAGAAGACTCACCAAGCTACGTTCCAAAGCCTCCATGCTTCTAGCACTTGTGATCTAACGTTTCAACCATTTTCAAAGACTCACCAATATGTGTTCCAAAATCCTCAGATTTTTAACACTTGTGATCTTTCTTTTTGTGTGTTAAACCACACACAAAGAGTAGTACATGGTGACTCAGCCTTACTTTTACAATAAATAGTAACAATGAGAAGCACTCTCTCTGAAGAGTTACTTTTTACACTGTAGCACTAGAAGCAGAACCCACTAATAAGATGATGAATAGTAGTTGCTGGGTCTTTTCTCAATCAATCATGAGAGAATCTATTTCTGATTTTGAATGAGTAATACAAGATTTTCTCCTTTCTGTTTCTGATTTCTCTCTTGAAAAGAGTGATTGATGTGTAGATAATCTAATATGGTGTATATTGGGTTTATCTCTCTTAGTCTATATTTCTATGAGAAATAATGTCTTTATATAGAATTTTATCTGTAATCATATCTTTGAGAAAAAATCTTTGTAATAAATAATCTTGATCTGAGGAGTTCTTTGCAATCAATTTCTGTCATTGTCTTCATTTGGATTTATTCACCACTCAAATCTGATTTCAAATTCGGATTTGAATAATGACGTTGTATGTCAAATCTGAGTTTAATGTAGCGAGATCCTATAATTAATAGATGTGATCTTGTATTTTCTTTTTCAACGATTTGAGATATCTTCTTGGGTTTGCAACTGAAACAAATCCTCATATTAACTTTTGGTTTAATATAGTCATTGAAGATCAGACCCTAGCATTTAATACTCTGAGATATCACTATTTTTCTCTATAAATTATGTTGAATAGCTTTCTGCAAACTTTTGGGTCGACTCAATTGCTTTGGAGAAGAATGATGTGTTGGTGAGTCGACTCACACATGAGCCGAGTTGACTCAAGGTGAACCTGTCTCTGTTGTTTGATAGTGGGTTGTTGTGGGTCAACTCATAACTGATCTGGGTTGACTCGAGATTGTTTTGTTGTCATGGGTCGACTGATATGGCCTTCTATTTTAGCTCATTGCATTTGGGTTGACTCATGAAAACATTGGGTCGACTCATGAAAGGTGTCTGTGAAGGATTTTGGCATTGGGTCGACTGAATAAGGTTTTATGTCAGCTCAAGTGGAGTTGGGTCGACTCAATGGTTTCTTGGGTTGACTCATGATGGTTCCTGTGAGGAATATATGTTTTGGGTCGACTCATGAGTGTCACCTGTGCGTTGAGTCAAGGTCTGGGCTAACTTGTATCGGCTCATGTGCCTTTCTTTGGACTTAGGTTGACTCATGCTCATCTTGGGTCGACTCATGACTACGCCTGTTAAAGATCCAAAGAGGAAGGTAATTTGTGTCGACTCATACAAGGTTTGGGTCGACTCATGGAAGGGTTTGGGTCAACCCAATGGTACGCCTGATAAGAATTACCTAGAGTTTTGAGTTTAGGTCGACTCATGGTGGTGTGGGTCGACTCAAAATACTCTGTTTTGGTTTTGTGTTTAGCCTCTGTTTGGGAATGATTTAAAATCATTTGGACACTTATTTTAATACCTGAAATTACTTCAATCAATGTTCAATACAAAGTTAACCCCAATCATGGGTGTTAACCTATTAGATAATCATTTAACATATTTTAACGATTAAGTGAAATATATATAACAACATATAATCAATAATTATGATTACTGAATTTGATCAATTTAACATATTAACATACTGATTATGATCAATTTAACTTATTAATACTATTTAAAATCATTTAAATGATATATATGTTTTCCATAAAACTTGGAGCTTATTTAAACATTTCTTTTTAATTTTCTAAAAACTTTGTTTGTTATCATTAAAATCAATAAACTAATTCATTAAACCTTGGGGCTAACAACTACAAGACCAGAAAATTGATAAAAGGATGAGTCGTAGCAGAATTCTTTGCCGATCAGCCAGTTGAGGGTCAAGAAGACTCAAATTTTTAGTTTCCCGATGAAGACGTGTTGAAAGTGGAGAATGAATTATGGATGTTATATTTTGACGGTGCCTCCAACCAATACGGTTATGGGATCGAAATATTGCTAGTCACTCCGATGATTTGCATGTTCCATTAGCCTATAAACTGAATATTGAGGTCACCAACAATCAAGCTGAATATGAAGCGTGTATCGTCAGGATGGAAGCTGCCTTGGAATTAGGAGCAAGGAAATTAGAAGTGATCGGTGGCTCCATCTTGGTCGTATCCCAAGCCAGTGAAAAATGGAAAGTCAGGGAGGAGAAATTGATACCGTACTACCAAGAGCTCGACCGACTTATCCCCTATTTTGAGGAAGTCATTTTCATCTATGTACCCGACTTTACAATAAATTTACTCATACCCTTGCCACTCTTGCCTTCATAATTAACATACCCACAAAGGTCAAAATGAGGCCTTTAGTGATTGAACAGAGGAGCATGAGAGCATACAAAGTTGCAGTCTTAGAGTAAGAAGAAGGAGATGGTTTGCCATGGTTCAATGACATCTGCAACTTTATTGAGGATGGAAAATATCTGGAAGACGCCAGTGAAACGGATAAAAGAGCCATTAGAAGATTAGCAACTCAATTTGTTATTTGTGGTGGAAAGCTGTACAAAAGTGCTTATCAGGGGGTGAACAAGCTTTGTGTAACAGACGAGGAAGGTCAAGAAATTGTGAAAGAAGTACACGAAAGAATCTGCGGGCCTCACATGAACGGGACGATGTTGACTAAAAAAGATCTTGTAGCAAGGCTATTTTTGGATGATAATGGAAACGAACTGCATTAAGTTCATTAAAAGATATCGTAAGTGTCAAATCCATGGCCATTTTCCACCATCAGAACTATATAGTATGACATCTCCTAGGCCATTTTCAGTCTGGGGAATAGACATCACTAGCAAAGTCACGCCAAAATCTTCGAACAGACATGAATTCATCGTAGTAGTCGTTGACTATTTCACTAAATGGGTTGAGGCTGCTTTCTTTTCAGTCCTCACAACTTCTCATGTGGCCAAGTTTATCAAGCATAACATCATCTGGCGATATGGTGTTCCTCACGAAATTATATCAGATAATTGATCTCACTTCCAAGGAAAAGTACTAGATTTGCTGAAAAAATATAGAATTACTACCCATAAGTCATCCCCGTACAGACCGTAGACCAATGGAGCAGTCTAGGCGGCTAATAAGAACACTAAGAGAATAATGCAAATTACAATAGAAGCCAGTATAGATTAGCCAAAAAACTTTCCATTTTCCCTTTGAGGTTGATAGGTGTCTAAATGGACACATTTTAACCATTTAAAATACACTAGTTAGTTCAATTAACTTATATATTTTTAGCATTTTTAATAATTTTAGGCACTTGATAATGAGTGGAACCAAAATGGAGCAAAGAAGCAACAAAAGTCCAAAATCAGTAGACTCCGTCCGGACTCCACTCACCTCCATCCGGACGGAACACTCCAGAGAGCAGCAAAATGTTAGCAGCAAGCCTCTGTCCGGACACCACTTAACTCCATCCGATTGGAAAACTCCCGAAGCTAACATTTATGCATATCAGCAGCCTCCATCCGAACACCACTTAGCTCTGTCTGGACGGCACTCTACAGTATCAAATTTTTGTTCTTTAAAAACATGAGAATTTGTAATCCTAATCTTGGTGGGACACTCTACATAAATGAAGATTGTTATACTTAAAAGAAGAAGCATGATTAGGAAGAAAAAGTTACACTTGAACAAGATAAATAAATGAGAGGAAGGCAAAGTTAAAAAGAATGAATTAATGGATACAAAAGTCTTCATAAATATCATATCCTCAAGTCTTCAAATCTGAATCATTATCTTGAGAAGATATGGAGAGGACTTTAAGAAGATATAGAAGACTTTTTGGCTATAAAAAGAGGGATCAAATTCAATTTTTGGGGGAGAGCTGGGAGAGTTGGGAAGAGTTTACATAAGGGAAAAAAATTCTCTACATAATTCTCCCAAGTATAATTGAAGAAAAAAAGTTCAAAGGCTCTCTATGGTGGTCATGCTCCTCTCCTACAAATTCCTCATCCATGAGTGGCTAGGCTCTTCTCTCTTAGGGAAGAGATGAAGCCCTAAACAAGTAAATTTAGATTTATGTATTATTTTGAAATGTATTGTGTGAATCTATAGTTGTATAACTTTAAGTTTCTTGAATTTAATCTAAGCTTTTGATAAAAGAATATTTCTACACTATGTGTTTATTTTTTGTGATTTCAAATGCATGGTTATACAACGGTACTATCGTGTTATAATTAAGATTTGAGATAGAATATGCTAAGACAAAAATGAGTCGTGCTAAGACTTCGTCGAAGACGATTCGTGCTTAGTTAAAATATTCTATGCCAGATCTTAATTACAACAATATTCTTGATTATCTCGTTAGTGCTTGTAGCCTAACGGGTCGAGTTAGATTCAAATAATAATTCTTTAATCAATATATAAATTGTTGCTATAAGTTTAGAATGGATTTAAAACTCTAAGCCTTCTCTCCATCTATCTTCATTTAGTTAGCATAGTTTTTATTTAGTTTACCTCTCAAACAAATCAAATTCATTTTTAGAATTATTGTAAGAATTGATCAAAAGACTTTCTCAACTCAGCCTTCATCTCCTTGAGGACCGACACCCTATTTACTACTATTCTACCCGAATAGAGGTTAAGTTATGTTTTTATTTCATTTGTAGAAACTTCTTTCGAGGGCGATCAGGCTGCTTGATGACATTTCTTTTTCTAGCGGCGTGGCATGCTCATTGCGCATTTAATGTGACGTTTCCCTTCCTTGATACGACTCTTCGTAAGGCGCTATCTTTTTGCGATATATATATATATCTTAGAACGGGGCTGAGAGGGCTTTCGTTTTCTTTTTGGTCTTCTTAAAACTCTGCTCTCTGAACTCTTCTTTTCCCGAACCTTCATTTTCTTTCTGTTATTCTTCTTTGAAACCCTCCGTTAGTATACATAATGAGAACTCGTGGTGCTCGTACAGTTGGTCGTCATCCTCAGGGTACATGTCCTGGTGCTACCCATGCCGATTCTGATGGTCGGTTGGTTCTCTATCAAAATGGAGCTTTGCCGCCGGAGATTCCTCCTCCTTACGAGTGGCAACGGGGGCCATTTAGAGATACTGACTATTTATGGGCTGCTTGCAAAGGTTTTTTTCTCAGGGGCGATGCTCCTAGCCAAACTCTGCTCATTGAGGGTGAGCCTGCTAACATGGAGTTTATTGAGGCTCGCTCCATCCCTCGCTTTCGAGTTGAGCGCGGGGATTACCCCTTAAGCTTTATTACCTTCGAATGTGGTAGAGCTTCCATCACTCATATGGAAGCCTTGACCAACTTTATATTGAAGACCCATCGGTACATACTGGAGGCTGCAGAAATATGGTTGGCCGTTCGGGCTACGCAGGATTTAATGGTTTTGCGGGACAAGCAGCTGCTGAATGTTCTGCTCCTGTAGTGGAGCTCAGACACCCACACCTTCATTACCAACTGGGGGAGATTACCGCAACTTTGGAAGACGTTTCAAATTTGATACGGCATAACATAATAGGAGAGGTGGATTTCCACCGTTATGAGCTATCGCGTGAGGAGAAACAGACTCTCAAGGCTTTAGAGGTGGGTTATAATACCTCTTGCATATGTGGCTCTCACTCGGGTAAGGAGGATGTTCTTGACATCCATCCGAAGGCTGACCACAAAAATACTTATGCGCGTTGGATTTGCTACTTATTTCGTGATAACTCAGCGAAGGATAAGACTAGTGGAGCTGAGGGACAACTACTTCGTTGATAATATTTTGATGGATCGGGTGCAGAGCGTACCCTCACGGGATTTTTGGTATTGTGGCTTTCTCGCCATATTCTGGAAGGGCCTCCTCAAGACAGTGTATATACCGCGGTGTTCCATTTGGCTGCGATCTTGGCCCACAATCATTCTGTGGCACTGGGTCCCCTATTTCTCGGGACTCTGTACAAGCGGCTGGACGTGCTCAAGGTGAATCAGGCGCACTCGCTAGGTCACTATGATCTGGTAAGCTATCTGGGTGCCTCTTTTCTCCATATGTTCATTTATGAAAATTTTCCGCGCATTGCTCCTCCTCCCCATGTGTTCGCGGCTCTGCATGAAGATAAGTTTGAAAGGGACAACGATGGGGAGTTTGTCCTCAACATGAAAGGAGATAAAGTTCCTAAAGCTCGCTCCCTCTCACGGACTGGTCAGTGGAGCAGGATGAGCAAGCCGAAGGATCTGGGTTTTTCCATCGATGTGGAGGCTAATTTTTGCTTCTGACCTTATGTGGAGGACATCTCTGGTATTTCAAAACCGCGATGGTACCCCTCTGCAGAGACTTTTGTGGATCCTACTACACAGTATCCTATCACTATTCTTTGTGCCTCCTAGGCCATTCCAGGATTCCTCCCTGCTTATTTTGAGGGAAACAAGGCGAGCCCTTGGTTTTCTGCATCCTATAATCCCTATCGAGTTGCTCGTCAGCTGGGGTATGATCAAGGGGTTCCCGCGTTCATCGTTTACCTGCCTTGGTGGACGTTGCTTTCGATCATTACCTTCTTCCCAACTAGGTTTCTCACCTAACGCGGCCTGAAGGTCTCTCTCTTCCATCTGCTGCTCGTAAAAGGGTCGTCTCTCTGTGGTGGAGCGACATCTGGGTGTGTCAACTTTTAATATTCTGTGAGTTTATGACCGACGAAGCTCACATCCCTCCCCATAGCTATGTTTACAACGTTGAAGTGGGGTTTAAGGTGCCTTTGCGGGATCGGGACAAGTATTCCCGTGGTCCTTTCTCTCCCTTCTTTCATCGGAACTTTTTGGGTTTGAAGGATATTGAGATAAAGAGAAGCGAGTTGAAGGATGTGACTGTTCCTGGATCGAAGCACCGTGAAAGCAAGACATCACGGGATGAATCTTATGTGGCGCGGTGGCTGAGCGGGGATATGGATAAAGACATCCTGGAAAGTATGGACGTGATGATGCTTAGTGCCGCGGAAGAGGCCGGCAAGAAGATGGGTCTGGTGGATCTTGATATTTTAAAGTCTTATGTTAATCCACGGAGAATGGCGAAGGCCATCTATGACCACCACTGTGCTTTTCCCAAGAAAGGCTTTCACCCGTTGAATGAGGTCAAGGCTACTATGTATGGGCGTGATGAACCAGAGGGCTCTCATAGCTGGGTGCGGGAATCCGTGGTTCCTCCGTTGCGGGACAGTTGGGGCAAAGGCATTGCCCTCCTAAAAAAAGGTGTCCAAAAAGGGGAAGAGCATTATTTTGAAACGGAAGTGCCTTGCGGGCATAGTTATATCTGAGTCGCGGGCTGTTGAGGAAGAAGAAGAAGTCTTATTACTCAAACGCCCCAGACGAAGAGGTGATGACTCTTCTGCAGCCACCTCCGTGGAGGTGCTGAAAATTACTAATCCTGATGTGAAGAGTGGCGCGACTCTGGCGGGTGTAGACACCCCATTTTTGATTAAACCGAACATCGTCCGGTTCCTGTGACCTTCCAATGATGAAAAGAGCATCAGTCATATCCAAAGGAGCTTCTGCACGTATCTGAAAGTCCGAAGGTACTTTCAAGTATAAACCCAATCAACCCCGAACACCCGAAACAACCCCGAACACCTCACAAAAT
>JAUTBS010260395.1:0-11206 GCA_032361285.1 Aequorea victoria
TAGAAAGCTTGAAAAAAATTTAAAGAGTTTCTGTAACAATGGCATACTAGATTGATACACGATTTTTACCTGCCCATCAAATTCTTCCATTGTGACTGACTGAAGTTTGTGTATGCTACAAAATTATGACAACTAAAGGAAATTATTCAATAGTTAAGGAGAACTATTGTGATATATGAGAATTGTGCTCCCGAAGAATGAGCGTGTCGTCTCATCTCGTGCCCGGTCGACATGAGCTTGGAACAATTAATATGTATTTGTCAAGGTAGACCACATTAACTCCACGCATTGATCCGAGACTTTCACATTCATAATTTAAATCGTATATATTATGAACTGTCAGTTCACAAATCATATATAAAAAATAGAGTGATTTTATTTGTGAAGCGAAATCTTACATCGCCTGTGTACAAAAGTGATGTGTAAGATATAAGTGTGAGGGCACCCTCACCTCAATAGTTAGTTTTTGGGATTGAGTTCTATCCAAGACCGTATAATATGGTATCAGAACTGGAGTACCAGGGATATGTAGGGTGCGTTTCCCTGGCCTGCACGCGGCAGATCGATGCTGCCGAGTGAGCACGTTCGGGGTGAGGGAGGGTGTGAAGCGAAGTCGTACATCACTTGTGTATAAAAGTGATGTGCAGTATATAACTGTGATGGCACCCTTACCTCAATAGCAAGCTTTTGGAGTTGAGTTCTAACCAAGACCGTGTAACATGGTATCAAAGTTGGAGTACCAAGATGGGTAGGGTGCGTGTCCCCAGCCTGTACGCGGTAGGTGCTGCCGAGTGAGCATGATGGGCGTGAGATAGGATGTAACACCCCATAATATTAAGGACCATATTAAATTTTATTCTGGGTTAAGAAAAGTTTTGCAAGGAATATTTCCTAAGAATCAAGATTAGACATAAGGTATGTGAACTAAGTAAAACATCCGATCAAAAGCCCAAGTTGATGATTCAAACGGGCTTGATGAGAGAACTTAAGTAGAGCCTAAATAAGATCATAATACTTGGTTCAAAAGATTAACAAAGGCTCAAACTATTGAATAGAAGCCAAGCAAAATGATGAAAGTCTTTACACAAATTTTAACCTAGGCCCAAAACATGAAAATTAAAATAGGCAAATGATGGAACACTTATGAAAGATTAAGGTAAGGGTCAAAACATTATGAGAATTTAGAAGATGGGCCATACAAATAGAATTGAGCCCAATTCAAAGGATGTCCAAATTGAAAGGAATAAAAGCTCACCCATAAGGGCCAAAAGTTAGGAAAGTCCAATAGAAAAATAGATTAAGGTCATGGGCCAAACATAATGAGGGCCCAATATATATAAATATTTGAGCCAAATTCTTTTAATTGAGACCCAATGGATTAAGTTACAAGGTCAGTCTAACAAGGGCCCAAAAATTGAAAGTTTTGACCCAAAGAATTAATTTAAACCCAAATTAATTTCAGCTCCCATAATATTATAAAATAAAAAAAATATATATATATATATATATATATTATCACATGGCCGGCTCCCGCTAGGAGGTGGGGAGTGATGTGACTTAAAAATTAAAAAGAAAAAAAAAAAGAAGGTGGGTTGCACATGGGATGAGTCATGAAGAAGAATCTACCACCTTACACAAGTCTTCCACCACCTCAAACTTGGCCAAAAAGACCCCATGCATGTCTTACATGGATGGCTAGTAGAATGATAAAAGGAGGGAAAAAATGGTCTTTTTACACCATTTTCATGCCTATATAAACCTTCATTCTCCCAACAAGGAAGATAACCAAGTCAGAGAGTTTTAAAACTCTTCACTTGTTACTTAAGATCATCTTCTTAAGATCATCCATCTCTAAAGTAAAAGAAGATAAGATCATAAAAGAACAAATATGGAGGAACCCTTGTACTCGAGAAAGATGAACTTTCTAGAGTTATAAATAAAATAGAGATGAATGTTGAGACCTATGAAGAACTCAAAATAAATTACTAATATGGTATATAAAATGATAATAAGAAAATTTAAAGTCATCCATGCATGTGCAAGAGGGAAAGGAGATGATGGAAGTAGAAGATCACTTTGAAAAATGACAAAACAGTAACCATAATGCTCATCTCATGGATTTTTGTGGAATGCAAACCGACCCTAAATACAAATATGTTTTGAACAGAGCTATTTTGGCATGTTATGGGCATAAATAATTTTTGGTTGGACCCAAAAATGTGTTTTAGACCCCTTATGACATTTTTGAACTTGCTGCGTCAGAGTTGCAGAAAAATAGTTCACTTTGAGGAGTTTTAATTAATTCACGAACAATCCCCTAGAGATGAGTCATTTATGAAAATAAAGGCATATGGACCTAGTTTCACCCTCAAATTATAAACCTCATTTTCATTGGACGAATTTGAAGAAAAAGGGATTCTCCCAAACAGTGTTAATTTCGGACAGACTGTACCCCACGAATTTTCATAGCCCTTTCTGTTGAGATCTGGCTCTTGGGTTCTTCATGCATCCCACAACAATAAATGCTTATACGGGATTTTCTTACAGAAGAATATATATTTTCATCATTCGGCTCACTAGCCCAACCTGTAAAGTTTTATAAAAACACTTTCTTTTTTCAATATACAGCCCTACGGCCCAAACAATCAGTTTAGAAAACATTAATTAGATTTCTAAACTCACGGCTCTTTAGTCTAACTCATAAATGCTTAAAAGCATATTATACGTGTTTACTAGCACACACTCATCTATACTACGTCCTCTGGTACCTAAGTAGTCGTCTATCTCACGACCGGAAAATTCAACGGTACTGCAACCTTATTCATGACTCACTTAATTAGAGTGGCGGGTATGAAGACTACTCTTTAATCACTAATGGTAGGTGCAACTTACACCCATAAAGGGAAAATGCCATGAAGGTAATATACACCTATAAAAGACAACATACACCCGTAAAGGGCAAAAGCCATAAATGTAATATACACCCATAAAAGGAAAACTCCATGGGATGAATACTCGCATAACTTGGCACCTTCCGACAACATAATATATTTTCAATAAGATAGTTTTTCACACATACAAGCAACTCATCCTAATAATCTCTATAATTAAAGAGAAAATATCTTTCCAAAATATGAGCAACACATACTCACAAATATTTTTCACAAAACTCTTTCATAAACATGATGAGCAATTTATAATGAAGAATATGAAAGCAACACATGCTCAAAAAGATATTTAAAATATTTTCATAATATACTAGTCATTATGATATTGCTAGTCACTCTCACCTAGTTGTCGACCAACGCGACACCTACCTCGTTCATCTCTGAGGCGGCAAAATTCCATCAGCAGCAACTCCACCAATGTCTAGGTTATATAACATATCTTAACATTAATATTAACTCACTTTTCATAAGTTTATTGCTATGATAATCTCCTTTGTTATTTTAGATGAACGTAATTCTTTAGGTTTGAAACCTTCTCCTTCATGGGTTGTTATAATTCAAACCCTTGCCTCCATGCTGTAAAGGACTAATTAAAATTTTATTAACTAAATACCGCTCTGATATATGTTAATAATTATTTGGAATTGCTAAGAGCTCAAGTCCTTAGGCTTAGGTGCTTTACTCCTCTTAGAGCATAATTTCTCTTAACTTTACTCAAATTCTAGATTCTATCTCACTTGTTGTAAAATTATTTAAAATTATTAAACCTCCTCTAATAGTTCTAGGAATTTTACAGAGATGAGAATAGGGTGTTAGATACAATTTCTATGTGGAACCCGAGAGCCTTATCCCAACCGAAAAGGCTCTAAAAATTATTGTGGAATAATCCTCCCAAAAACGTCCTTGTTTGGGAGAATCCAGTTTTCTCACAATCTGCCCAACAAAAATGAGGTTTATAATTTTTCAGTGAAACTAGACCCTTATACCTTTATTTAAGTACGTAGATCATCTTTAGGATATTTGTTTGGAAGTAATTAAAATTCTTCAAAATTGTCTATTTTTTTGCAACTCCGATGCAGAAAGTTCAAAAATGACATATGAGTTCTAAATCATGTTTGTTGGGTCCAACCAAAAATAAAACATGTTAATAACATGCTAAACTAATTGTGTTTCAAACAGAATTTCAATTAGACCTTGTTTATCTAGCACGAAAAATCTGATATGAATTTTTAAGTTCAGTGTTTAGTCAATTTTTAAAGAATCTTCTATATCCATCAACATTCTTCTTTCTTGCACATGCAAGCAATGATCCAAAACTTATTATTATTATTTTAAATTTTATATATTATTTTAGTCATTATCTTGACTTTTTTATAGGTCTCATTATTTATTTCTATTTTTCCCACAATTCAAGAAAGTATATTTTTCTTTGAGTTAGGGTTCATCCATGTTTGGTTCTTTCATGGTTGCTCATCTTTTAGCTTTTAAGAAGTTGATTTTAAGAAATAAATGGAGGGCTTGAAGATCTCTTACTTGATTGTCTTCCTTGCTCAAAGAAAGTAAGACTTACCTTTAAGTTTTCCTCCTTTTCCTTCTTCTTTTTCTTCTTTCTTTCCTTCCTTCCTTCCTTCCTTCTTCTTCTTCTTCTTCTTCTTCTTCTCACCATGGCCATCGAGTTTAGAGAGAGAAGGAGGGGTGAACAAATGCATTTTTGTGTTAGAAAAAGCCTCTAATTTATAAGCAAAGACTTGGTGGTAAAAAGACCAAACTACCCCTCATTTAGTTACAACTCAATTCTCAATTGAATTCTTGTTCTTCTAGTTTGATTCAAACCTAACCAAATCTTGGGCTCCAAGATAGCTAATACAATGTTTGGAATAATTAATTTAGTTTCCATAGGCTTAAAGCCTTGTTTGGTTTATTTGGCAGACAAGTTTCCTAAATTTAGGGATACTTGACGTGACTTTTGATTTTACTTTTATTTTATTTCAATTATGTCTCATCCATGATTCTCTCATCAAATCATCTTTCATGTGCATTTCACTATTCATTGAAGACTTTGAGAGGCTTTGATGATGTAGGAAAGCTATTTTTCATAGCAAATTTCATTTCCATTATTTTATGTTTTTCTTTCTTTTCTTTTCTTTTCTTTTCTTTTCTTTTTGTTTTTTTTCAAAAATTATCACATCATCCCCCTCTCCAAGGGGATTTTGGCCATGAGGCTTCTAGAAGCCTCCAATTAATTATTTAATTAATTCATGAGAATTAAAATAAATTTTGGGCCAATTTTAATCTTTTGGGCCAAAATTCAAGTTCTTGGTCCCTTTTTGTTTTGGGCTGAAGAATTAATTCTCATTGGGCCTCAATTAAATAATTAGGTCTATTTATATTTATATTTTGGATTTACAAATTATCTTGACCCATAATCCCAAACAAATCATATTTTTGGCCTTAATCAAGATTAGGCCTTATTAAGTTTGTTTTATCCTTTCTATTTTTTGGGTCTTACATTAATTGGGCTTAATTATATTTGTTTGTACCATATTCTAAATTATCATAATTTTTGGGTCTTATCTCAAGCTTGCATAAGTTTTCCATCACTTGGCCTATTTTAATTTTTATATTTTGGCCTATATTAAAAGCTGCGCCAAAATTCGCTTCTTCGCCTTGCATCATTTTACTCGTCTGTCATTCAATGGTTTTTAGGCCTTTGTTTATCTCTTAAACCAAAACTTATAAGATTATTTAAAATCTACTTGAGTTCTCTTCTTAA
The DNA here is from genome assembly GCA_032361285.1 of Aequorea victoria. Classification (NCBI taxonomy): domain Eukaryota; kingdom Metazoa; phylum Cnidaria; class Hydrozoa; order Leptothecata; family Aequoreidae; genus Aequorea; species Aequorea victoria. The sequence continues at coordinate 5,722 of JAUTBS010260395.1, forward strand.
GCCTTTTTGAATTATCCACTTAGGCTTCCGAACGAATCCTATACTTAGTTTACATGTCTTGCGCCTCAACTTGATAATTAAGAAAGATTACTTGCAAGACTTCTTCTTAATTCATAATAGAATGTAATTTGGATTCTTGAAAATTACGGGGTGTTAAATTCTACCCTCCTTAAAGAAATTTTGTATCAAATTTTTTTTAAGGAGGGTAGAATTTAACACCCCGTTTATTGGTCCCGATACTACTTAGGGAAACTATTTCAACGCCTTATCTTTTTCATTTATCCAAATGTTTCATTTCAAATTTAAAACTCATACTAGCTCTTTCCATACATCCTCCTTCTCCGTCCCACATAGTTTCTAGAATTTAATTTGGTCCCTTCTCGTAGACCCTATAATTTCATAATTTCACCGCATATGTTGCCCATTTAAAACATGGCAATATTAACTTCATTGTGTGGCTAATCCGCTTATAATGGTTATTCAAGAACCTTCATTTAATTTTAAACTTATCTCATCTTTCTCTCAACTCCTTACCTACTCTTCTAGAGTAGACTCACAACGTGAAAATTACTTGTTCGAAATCTTTAGTTGATTGTGAACAAAACTTCTTTACTTTTTGTATGATATCTCACCTTTCTGGTGCATCCCCGATTCCAAGGCTGAGACTTTATCCAAAATTATAACCATCTTCTTCATCAAGCCTCTTGTGACTATATCTTATAATCACCGATATAATTTATTGACATAATATTTGTTTTCACCTTCCCCTTCGGACTAGTACGTAAACGCGTACTCGTTCCTCCCAATTTCTTTGGAATTTTCAATCGTCGTGGTTGGAAGAACATAAGTAGTTCTTTTCCATCTATTCGTACTTTATTCTTGTATTTCCTGAATACACCTTCACAAGGTTGTTCTATGAACAACACTACCACTTTCCAACGCAAGCCAATTTTTTTGAAGTTCCATCTCATATTTACATGTGACAAAAACTCACTCATTGGTTATCGTCACGCTAAATCCAATCGATGCTAGTGTTGACCAAACGTGGTTACGTAGTTCTAAGATCACCATTTCTGCAAACGATCTTCCTATCTATCTCAATGATTCTCTTTGTAAGGCGAACAAAGCCATTGTAGGGCATCGTCGTTTAGCTTTAGGCTGTCAAAGCCATTGTAGGAAAAACTTTGAGTGTGTTATTTCGAAATCTTATCTCTTTTTCACTCTCCTTTGTGTGTCTACCATTCTTCTTAATCACCATTTTTTTCTTTCCATCTTTCAATCATTCTCTGAGATTTCACAAAGTATGTTTTCAACGAATCAATAAATCAAGAACTCATTTAAAATTGTCGGTCAATGTTTTTAACATATTTTGATTTCTAATGAACTGTGCTAGGTTTCTTATGGCCACCATGCTAAGGCACACATACCCTTACTAGCATCCTGCAAATCCCGTTTGTCACGTCGATATTACCCAATAAGAGAACTCTATTAGTAGCATAACTATGACCTAATTTCTTAAACACTTAGTTCCCATTCTCAACAACATTTCTAATCTTCCTTTACCAAGAAATGTTCCCAACAGGTTACAATCTTTTTTCGATATGAAAATCTTAGTGTTAAAGCCACCCACATCTGTCGGGATGTTTAGGAAAACGTCACGCATCTCGTACTCTTATAAGGGCCGATCTCTACTTCTTCTACAAGAATCATTTAACTTTTTTCTTCTCGTTTCTTACTTTGCGAAGTGATCTTACACGATCCTTCGTCATTCCTTCTTCCTTACTAGTTTATTCCCGCACAATATTTAACCAACTTACCATCTTCTCGAGACTAATATTACTTGTCAAAGTGTAATTAATTCAATCTAACTCAATGGTCCTGGAAATTTGGCCTCTTGTTCATAGTTAATAACTTCCCATTCTATGTTGCATAGTCTTAACTAAGGTTAGAACTCACAACCATTCAGAGATCATCATCTCCAACCCGAGCGTTACCTCATCTTTCATAATTACATTATTTCTAGAATCTGAGTTCTCATAACGATGACATCTCTTTGTTCTTGCCATTTACTTCTTATATTATAACGCACATTTTTGTTACATGTTTTCTTTCACCATATATAGAAAACTTTAATCTCATAAATTTTATTTTCTCGGACCCTTAATGCCCAGAAATGAATATCATTTATAAATACTTCATAGTCTATATCGATGTTCGTCACTTACTATGACTTTGTATAGTCATTCCCAATAACATAACATTTACCCATCTTTATATAATTCAAGGAAAAACAACTCAACGTATTCTTCACTGGGTAAAATAGAAGTTCTCTCAAGCTTCTAACCAATGTGCATGTCAGGTTCTTGATCATGTATCATATATGTTCACCTTTAACTTCAGTCTTTTATCATTAAAGATGCTATCAAAGTTGCATCACTCATTGACTTGAGTTTTCAATCCCTTATCAGATTTCATCTCACACAATGTTTAACATAGCTATCATTTCCAACCATGATTACACTTTTATTCTCCTTCTGGTAAATCATAGAGTTCAGCCTAACATATTCCTTAATCAAACTTTTACTCAAGGTGAGCGTTAAGTTCACAATTGTGTGTCATTAGCATGCGTCTTCATTCTGTGATCCAAGTTCTTGATATTAATCATACCTTATATTGGGCATGGCATACTAAAACTCTCGATATCTTTGCCATCACGACACAAGATAATGAGACTTGGTACCAAACCTCATTAGCTACCCTGGTTTAAATTTCACATTCTATTTATATTCGTCACAACTCAAGGTATTTCTTGTTACCTATTTCTACCGACTCATCCATCACACACTTCAATCTAAATTTTTGATGAAGTGACAACATTATGCATAAACTTTTAGGGAATAATTCTGCCTTTTCAGACATATGTATAAATAACACCATCTTCAAGAATCTCATCTCTATCATGAGACTTTTAACAACCAACGCATGCTAGACATATACCATGTCCACGTACTACTCTACCAAGTTTTGGTACTAAGATCATCTCATCTGTTTCAAGAAACTTTACTTAGATTATTTCTTTTTGCTCCTTATCTAACTTTCCAATTACTTCCTTTCACCATCAAGGTTATATTATTTTTACTCCAATGAGGATAAACATCATCATCCAACCCGACCAAAGCTCCATATATCAACCTATGTTCAACGTAAAATTATTATAACACAAGAAATGTGCACCGTGTATGCATATCTTGAACTAAGATCTAGTTACTAGACCAATCTTCTCATTTCAACAAACTCGTTTGACCCCATAGAAACTACCTTTCCAATTCTACAACTTACTCAACTTTCGAAACAAGAATTCATTCTATTAGAACTCTCGACTCAAGTAATAGATATACACAGTTTGCTAGAGTATCTATTCACAATCATATCCACATTCTTAAACAGAAGCTCCTTTCATTAGGACATCTTTCTTGAGCTTTCACATAGCAATTTGGGAAAGGTGACCGGCCATGGTTATTGGGCCTTAACCCAATGAACCAAGAAATCCTTTATCAATTAATTAGCTAACAATATGCTAAAAAAATACCAATGCAAGGGATTTAAACAATTAAAATTTATAATTAATCAACGTAGGTCAAACAGTCCATAATATCTTGAAAAGGTTATCTCAACCAATTCATAATCAAATGTTATTTATTCAATGTGGAAGAAAAATGCATGTCCTAGAGGTCTTATTCCTGGATCCCTTGAAGCTACCGAGTCCATCAACTAGCTTCTCCCTTGATTACCAGAAATGTTATTTTACAGCGTCAACTAAAGCGGTGAATGGAAACATGCATAATAGAATATAGTCAAAAAATAGAGGATTCAAAATATCTTGTACTTCAAACATAATCATGGTATGATATATACAGTAATATCAAAAAGGGCGATTACACAACCCATCATTTCTTTGCAAAAGGACGATCATACAACCCATCATTTCTTTCATGAAAATATATATCTTTTTTCACATGGTCTCGTTATCAATACGAGTTACTAATATCTCAAACTGGACATCAGATGTGTCCTTAAATGACAAGACATAAATATGTCAATATCATATTGGTATAGCGACATGCTCATAAAAGAGTGGGAGTATCAATCAATTACCATAAAAATAGCCTGAGCATAACAGGTGACCAATGCCACATCATAACTCGGGGCAGTCTCGGCCCATTGGATCCAATATCAAAAATAGAGTGACCACAGGTTGGCACCTGGGTTTGTTCCCTAAATGATCCCGGTTAAGGTGATCGAATGCACCCGGACTGTCCCTTAACCGTTGAGTCAACTAGAGTCACCACGAGATTCAGATCGGGTTTGTTCCCTAGCTGGCCAGAGTCACCTCCGTAGAGGGTTTTCCCCTGAACTTTTTCATTTCATTTCTCGAGAATCATATCTCATAATCACACCATATATATAGGAATCAAAAACTTGTAAAGCATTTGTACCATGATTTTATAAGAAAATACCATACAATATCATTGAAAGTATTTAGAACATATGTATTTCCTTTTCAAATTAATTTGGGAAATACAGAGATTTTATTGAAAGTAAATAGCATGTCAATCCACTCACCTGATATCCAATGAATGCTCAAAAGCAACAGAAAGTAAATGTAGGAATTCTCGTCACCCTGATTATGTACTACAATACATCATAATCTATTATTAAAGCTAATAAACTATTTATAGCTACCAAACGGACTATTTTCCCATTTATAAGTTTTAATATTTGGTTATGGTATTAAATTAATTATTAATTTATTTATTTTATCATTAAACTGATGCCGAAATAGAGCCTAAGCTTTTTAGGATTTATTTCAGAACATTTCTTAAGATTTTTGGTTCTTTGAGTCAACCTAACAGAGTTACTAGCGACCATGAGTCGACACAGCAAGGCTGTGTGTCGACTCAAAGGCAAAAGGTCTCGGCATATGCATAACAGGCCACTGTGAGTCGACTCAAAGGTTCTGTGAGTCGACCCAAGTCTCTCAGGTGGCCATGAGTCGACACAGCAGAGACTGTGTATCGACCCAAGGTAACAAGTCTCGGTAGAGAGTGACTGTGAGTCGACCCAAAGGTAGTGTTGGTTGACCGAAACCAGAGTGAGCTGAGACAGCTCCTCTTTCAGTCGACCAAAATAGGAATGAGTCGATTCACAGAAGGAGTCAGTTGACCCAAGTCCCACAGGTGAAGCATGAGTCAACTCAAGGGATCCATGAGTCGACCCAATGAGGTCTAACAAGGGTAATGAGTCGACTCAAAGGTTTCATGAGTCGACCCAAACCATGGTGTGAGAAACAACTGAGGGTTAGGCTTCATGAGTCGACTCATCCTCCATGTGAGTTGACTCACTGGTGATGGGACACAACTCTAAGGGACGTGAGTCGACTCATCCCACGTGTGAGTCGACCCAAAGCTTCGGACCAGAGACTTCA
>JAUTBS010260506.1:0-11205 GCA_032361285.1 Aequorea victoria
TGTTACTATTTTAAACTAAATAGCAAACTTTTAAACCATTTAACAAATGATATATAATAGATCCAGTTAACTAGCGCGTATTAGGCGGTGATTAATGAGTCAATAAAGATAAAAAAATATTATTTTGATACAAGTTTTACAAATTTCAATGTACTTTTATAAATATTAGTACACATTATACAAATATCAATAGTTTTTTTCTATTAACCACTGTCCATTGAGAAGTAATTAATTAGTATATTTTTATATAATTTAGTTGGACTTTATAAAATATATAAAACATATTATACATATGAGACTCCTATATATTTGAGTTCCTAGACAAACTAATAAATGACTTAGTGGTTGAGCCGCCTATGAGAGCCTAGTGTCTCACACTTGCAAGTGTTGCATATGTTTATGTTCCTGATCAAGAGAGATCCAAGTTAGATGATAAGATTGAAAAATATGTCATCATTGGCTATGATGCAAGTTCGAAAGGATACAAGCTTTATAATCTAACCACTGGGAAAATAATTGTTAGCCGAGATGTTGAGATTGATGAAGAAAATTATGACTTCTTTCATACATTTGAAGATGAAAAAGAACAGATGGATAGTATACCACATGAAGAATTTACTCCTCCAACATCTCCAATTTCTATTCGAGATGAACCAACTTCCTCAGAAGAAAGTTAAAGTGAAAGAATACCGCGCTTTAAAAGTCTTCAGAAGATATATAATGAGACTCAACCTTTGAATTTGTTTTGTCTTCTTGCAGATTCAGAACCTATAAGGTTTGAGGAAGCCGTTCGAGATAAGAGATGGAAAAATGTCATGGATGAAAAGATTAAAACAATTGAGAAGAATGATACTTGGAGTTCAAAAAAGCAACAGATTGTCACACTTTCTATTTGTGAAGCTAAGTATGTTGTAGCTACATCATGTGTTTACCATGCAGTGTGGTTAAAAAATTTGATGAAATACTTGCATTTTGCATATAAGGAACCTACAAATTTTTTTGTGGATAACAAATCAACACTTGTTTTGACAAAGAATCATGTGTTTCATGATCGTAGTAAGCATATTGATACGAGATACCATTTTTTTCGTGGACTGTATCGCAAATAAGGATGTGGAGTTGAAATTTATAAAGTCACAAGATCGACTTGCTGATATTCTTACCAAGACACTCAGCAGTAAAGTCTTTCACAAATTACAAGTTTTGCTTGGAGTTTCTAAGAGCCAAGTTTAAGAGAGATGTTAAAAGATAAACTTGATATGCGACTAGAATCGTTTGACACATTTATTTAGCATGAATCTAGTATTGAGTTCATATATGTGGTTAATGAAGTTCATGTATTAGTGAAGAGTCATTTGCATTGATGTTAACGATATATGTATTAGTACATTAAATGTTATCTAGAGTTATGTATTGAAAAAACTTATATAAGGGTGTCTTGTATTTGTAATTGATATGAATCAGTTCATCATATAAAGTAAAGTAATATATTGAGTGGTTCTTGAGAGTTTAAGTTTTCTCCTTCAAGTGCTTGTGCATGTTTTTTTTTTTGGTAATTAAGTGAGTGTATAAATGAAAAAAAAATACAAGAATACAAGGGGCATACCCCAAGTACTTACAACTCTTTGCAACAAACCCCCCGCATTACACGTGGAGGGGGAAAAACAATTTCTTCAAAAACATCTAAACAAAACAAAGGGAAAAAGACCCACAGGGCTAACCCATACACCAAAAAAACACACAAAGGCCACAGCCCAACACAACTCGAAAGACGGGGAAACAAAAACAACTCCGATCCCACAAAGTAACCCAGAGTGAACCCTTCAAAGACCAACCACAAAACAGCAGGCCATCCACAACAAGCTCGATACCACAACAACGCACCCACTCTCTCATCAGCGTGACTATCATAGCCATTCGCTAGCCCGAGAGATAACCCACAGTGCAGTACGGCCACCTGGAGGGAACACAAAGGGAAACACGGAAGATAGGATGAAACCAAGGCCACCAAAGACCCCCTTACAACAAGCAGGATGCAGCAGAACAATACGCTAACAAATCAAGAATGGGTGGAACTCCTGACCGTGCCTCGAGGAGGACAGAAGTGGAAAGAGATGGAACATCCCCAGAGAGAAACTCGGGAACAATGAGGTCTTAGACCACGACCAAGACAAAGCCTACCAAGTCCTCGCTGCCATCAGATCCACCACAACCACAACCTCGACATGCAGACCACCACAACAGGCCAATCGCAGGAAAAGACGCAAGCAACCATCGACCAGGGCCACGAGATGAAACATCAAACGCCGAAAGCTCACGAGAGAGGAGGCTGGAACCTCGCTCCGCACCCTACTAAACTGCACAGAAAGGACAGTCCCAAAAACTAGGACCGAAGAGAGCTAGGCCAGCACAAATACATAAAATGCATCTCGAGCAAACTTCACCAATAGCCCTAACAAACAGCGTAACAGGTGCCAAGGTCAAAAGACCTTAGATGTGCCTAAGCTTCAGAGACAGATGAACATCACAAGACCCAAGCCGCACCTTAAGCTGACCCAAATCAGCAGATCAAGCAATTGAAACCATATAGATTCCAATTAATTTGTTACCCCAAACAGGCAACAACCAAACAGTCCTTAATGAAAAGGAAACATCATCAATAATCAGCTTCACCAAAAACTGTAGAACCTGACCTAAACAAAAAAGTCCCATGGGACCCTTAGAACTGACCAAACAAGCCCTTATGGGGCCGTCTTCCACACCATAGCAGAATCAAACTGCCCCACAAAGCATCAGCTAAAACCCAAAGAAAAAACAGCCAGGCCCTAGCGGGCCCTACCAAATTGAATCAGCTAAAGAAAAGCTGAACCAAACAGCCCTTTAGGCACACTGCCCCACGAAGGTAGAACCTGAGCGGCCAAGAGTGTCCCCCAAGATATCAACCGTGAACCATCAATTTTAATCACCAAACCCACTTTCACCTTGGCGCGTGAGCTCGTAATCACCATCAACCTCTGGACATAGCCAGCACCCACCATGGGAACAAAACAAAACAACCAATAAGAGAGCACCGAAACCAAACAAAATCTAATCTGTAAATCATCAATCCAGATCCAACGAAGCTCGCCGAAAAGAACCCTCTGCGCTAAAACCTGTATTGAGCATAAACCAGCGTGTATAGGAGACGTACAAATGTCCCCTCCAAAAATGGAGATATAAAGATGTCCCCTTCGAAGAACATGAATAAACTAGAACCCAAAAAGAGGTCCAACCTCCTACACCTAAACCAACTAAAATAGCCTTCGGGATCTTCATCCAATCAGAGATGCCAGTGCGTGCTTCCCACGCGTCATCTTCAACTCCCCTCCAAAAAAGATCGAACCAGACAATCGGTCTTCTTCAACAAGTTGGATGAAGATCCAAACCACCAAGAAAACCAAGGCTGCCGTGGATGATGGCATCAACAACCAGAGAACCTCCCCAAAGTGACAGAAATTAGAGGCGAAACCCCAAAAACTCAACTCTGTTCGAGAAGACCGAAAACTTCATAACAGAGCTTATGAAGGATCCACGAACAAAAAACCAGATCCATTGAAGCAACCGGTTGGACACATCAGTGTCATCCAAAATGGCGACGACCTCGCCAGCGATGGCTTCCAGGGGAGGAGACCAACTGTTATACTCCAAAACTAGGTACCAAAGGACCAAAACAGCGAAAGGAACACCAAGAACCCTCAGATTAACCGGCATTAGAGTGAAACCACCAAACAAAGCCCGGGGGAGAGCTCTCTAAGGAGAGAAGCCCTCCCCGAGCAGTGACAAAACCAGAGTCGCCTCAAAATCTAGAGAGAGAAGCTCTGCCAGCTCGCTAAAAAATTCTATACCCTTTCTATGCTATGCTTTATTGTGTGCTAGTGTTGCAGGATTCGGGAGCTAGATTATGGTGAATGATGGGCTCTTGGTTACAGGTATTCGAGGGTGATGGGTTGGGGGGATGAAGAGTGGTTTAACTTGGGTTGTTGTGGCTCATGAGGGTTAATTACTTTGGATGGTTTGACCATGCAGTGGGTCTATAGGGTGTCCATGACTTTTTCATCTGGTGGGTTTGGGTGTTTCTCGAGTGGGGGTTTGTTCGTCCTTGTGTGCCTATGGTTTGTGATACTGTGGGGTTTTCGGGGGTGTGAACCCTTAAGTTTTTTTGTTTGTTTTGTTGGGCTGGTTGTGGGGTGTGGCTGGTCTCCCCTGTATTGTCCCCTGTTTATGGGTTTGTTTTACTACTGTTATGTGACTTCATGGTTGTGTTATTGTTTAATTGGGCTGTGTCTGGGAATGAATGCAGAATAAGGGCTCGGGTGCCAGCTCAAGCTTCTTCTTTCTGATGCTGCCTATGCTTGGGGGCTGAACCACAGTCTTTCTTTAACTTATGGATAGGTTTTTCTGATGGTTAATGGGGCATGCTTGGCTAGTTCTGGCGTGCACACAGGTTTTGCGTTAGCTCAGCCATAAGGGTTGTTCATAGCAATATAATCATGTGTAGTGTTCTTTTGTTAAACTATCTATGTTAACTAACTGGTAGATTAGGTTGATAATTATGGTCTATATATGCCTTTCCTTACAGCTTTGAGTAAGGGTGTGTGTGTGGATGGTTTTTTTAGCTTCTATACATGGTTTTGCAGGCTGCTTACTAGCAGTGTGTTTGGTTGGTGCAGTGGCAGCAATGGGATGTGAGGCAGTGAGGTAACCCTACTGTCGAGGCTACTGCTAGGTTACATTACAGCATCCCAACATCTTGATGTCTTATCTTGGGTTATGAGCAGTAGCTTAGGGGGTCTCCTTACGAAACTTAGGCTGTTGTCTGGCCATAATCCGGTTAAGCACTGTGTAAAGAACATCAAAGAGAATGAAAAGTAAGGGAGTATATCTGGAATATATGGTTTAGAAAATGTTAAGGATGAAATGTTTCCCTTATGTAATAAATCTGAAAAAGGAGTATGTGGTGACTGGAAAGAAAAAGGAAAACAGAAAAGGAAAAGTAAGGTATGGTTAGCAGCTGGTGTGTGATTTTGTGCCCTTAGTTGTCTTGATTGGTTGTGATGGGTGTATGTCTGGTTTCTCTAAGTTTTCACCCTGGTTACTGCTCAGTAAGTCTGGGCGTTGTTTGGGAGTCGCCTATATGGCTTATTTCAAATATGTCCAAATGCATGAAGTTCTTTATTTGTTGCTCTCAATTTATATTGGGTTAGTTGTTCTTTCTAGTTGGTGGGCGTTGTAAGGCCTGGGGTTTGCCCCTTGTAAATGTGTAATCTTTTCTTTCTTTTATTATATTTTTTCAATTACAAAAAAAAAACTATTTCAATTCCCTGTTTTAGAACTGTATATTATTATGCCTACTTTCATTCATCAACTTTAACTGACGTTGTAATGAAACATTTTAGGTAACCAGTGAAGAAGCTTGTTGATGGACTCGGTAGCTTCGTGGGATCTAGGAATTAGACCTCTTAGGACATCATTTCGCTTCCGCATTGAATAAATATTAAATGATTATGAGTTGTTGCATGTTGTTGAGATATTATGGGTTGTTTGTCCCACATTGATGATTATGGATTTTAATTGATTAAATCCCATGCATTTTGGTATCTTTTAGCATATTGTTAGCTAATAGAATAATTAAGGCTTTCTTGGTATAATATTCGTTCAATTTACCAAAAAAAAAGGCTTTCTTGGTTCATTGGGCCAAGGTCCATGGCCGGTCACCACTCTCGCATCGGGGTGTGACAAGAGTGGTATCAGAGAAAGAAATTTAAATATTTTATCATATCATTAGTAGAGGTTCGGATCCCTAGAGTTCTATATGTCATGAGTTCTTGTAGTAGTGGATTATCCATTATCTTATATCTGTTCTACATTGATCAGTGATATGGCTTGCCCGAGACGTGTTGTGAGCTATAGGTATGCGACTACGGAGGATGCACAAGGGGATCATACCCCTGACACTACTCCAGTAGCCCTGATATTATAGAAATCCCAATGGCTCCAGCAACCCCAGCTGCTCTGATAGTACCAGATGTTCCAGCTGCCCCAGTTGCTAAGGGAGCTCTTCAGGCTCTCCAAACCTTGGTGAGCATGATTACTGGGCAACAATCTCAAATAAGGGTGGTTAGCTCAGACAGATCTATGAGCTTGGATCAAGGCTCAATGTTTGAGAAATTCTTGAAGGCGCACCCTCCGACCTTTAAGGGGTCAATCAATCCAGATGATGTAGAAATGTGGAAGCTACGCATAGAGAAGATTTTTGAACGGTTGGGTTGCACAGATGAACATAAGGTGTTTGACAACTTACGTGTTGGAAGGACAGGCTAAACATTAGTAGCGCATGATAAAGCACCAATATGAAGGAAGAGAATGTGAGCTCGTCTGGATGAAATTCCTGACGTTGTTCGATGAAAAATATTACCCGATTGCTATCAAGAAGCAGAAACAAGTGGAGTTCCTTATGCTGGAACAAAAAGAAATGTCAGTGGCAGAATACGAAGAAAAGTTTGCTGAGTTATCCAGGTTTGCGCCACAATATGTTACTGAAGAGGAAGATAAAGTGGTATTATTCGAAAAAGGTTTACGCCCAGCCATTCGTAGTAGAGTTTCATTGTTTGAGGCGAAGTCCTTGTCAGAGTTGGTGACCAAGGCTCTTTTAGAAGAAAAGAGTTTGGATGATGAACAGAAGAGCAGAGAACTACAATCTAAGAAGTTTAAAGATTTGAAACCAATAAGGAATAATTTTGGAGGCAACAACCCCGCCAAGAAGACTTACATGCAAAACCAGCCACAGACTTAGACTAATGGGAATGCAGGACAGAAGACTCGGTATCCATGTAATCGTTGTGAGCAAATCCAGTCTCGTAGATTTTACTACGATGGTACACCGAAGAAGTGCTTCACTAGTGGGAATACTGGCCACATAACTCTTGATTGCAGGAATAAGGGAGTGGGAGGATAACAGGTGCATCAGTCATTTCAGAATCAGAGGTCGCCTGCATGTAATAGTGGACCAGCTCAAGGTCAGTATAATCGTCAAGGAGATCAAGGTGCAGTTACTCAGGGACATCTTTTTGCTCTTACTCATGAAGAGGCAGAAGATTCAACATCTATGGTGCAAGGTACTAGCATCATATCATCTGTTCTGCTAAAACTCTTATAGATTCTGGTTCGACGCATTCTTTTGTTTCACCTGAGTTCTTGCATCGTCTATCTAGCATGGTAGAACCTTTAGATGTATGTCTCTCTATGTCCACTCCCGTTGGGGACACATTATTGCTACATGAAGTATGTTGTCTTGGAGTAGTGGAGTTGGATGATAAGATGTTGCCGATAGATCTTATATCATTAGCCATTCGTGACTTTGAAATCATCTTGGGGATCGATTGGATTTTTAAATATCATGCGACCGTTGATTTCTATTACAAGTAGGTAGTTTTCAATATGTTGAGGAAGAGTTGTGAATGCATTTTGGCTTGTGTTGTAGGCACCAAGGTACCAGCAATGGAATTGGAAGAGCTTCCTATTGTGACGAAATTCTTGGATATCTTCCCAGAAGACTTACCTGGTCTTCGTCCTGATTGTGAGATTGAGTTCATGATCAGCCTTCTGCTCGGTACTATTCCTATCTCTAAGGCACCGTACAGGATGGAACCCTTAGAGCCGAGGGAGTTACAGGCACAGTTACAAGAGTTGTTGGATAAGGGTTTTATTAGATCCAGTGTTTTTTCGTGGGGAGATCCAGTTTTGCTTGTTAAGAAAAAGAATGGTTATATGTGGCTGTGCATTGACTTCAGGGAGTTGAATAAAGTCACTGTCAAGAATAGATATCTACTGCTGCGGATTGATGACTTGTTTGATCAGTTACAAGGTGCTCAAGTGTTCTCCAAGATTGACTTGTGGTCTGGTTATCACCAATTAAAAATCAAGGAGGCAGACATTTTGAAGACAACTTTCAGGACTCGTTATGGCCACTACGAGTTCTTGGTTATGCCTTTTGATTTGACCAATACTCCAGCAGCATTTATGGATTTGATGAATCATATTTTCAAACTACAGTTAGATCGCTTTGTAGTGGTGTTCATTGATGATATCTTAATATACTCGAAAAGTAAGGACGAGCATGAAGAACATTTACGAAAAATCTTTCAGACTCTCAGGGAGAAGAGATTGTATACTAAGTTCAGCAAGTGTGAATTCTGGTTGGACAACGTATCTTTTCTTGGCCATGTGGTCAGTAAGAATGGTGTATCGGTGGATAGCAACAAGGTATAGGCTATTGTTGATTGGCCATGACCGATGTTAGTGCTTGAGATATGTAGTTTCTTGGGATTGGCAGACTATTATCGAAGATTTGTGGAAGGATTTTCTCGTATTGCCTTGTCGCTTACTAACCTTACTCGAAAAAGGGTGAAGTATGATTAGATAGATAAATGTGAGCACAGTTTTTAGGAGCTTAAGCAAAGGTTGACTTCGGCACTAGTTTTGGCATTACCAACTGAAGGTGGTAATTTTGTGATTTACAGTGATGTGTCTCACCAAGATTTGGGCTGTGTTCTGATGTAGCATGGTAAGGTGATAGCTTATGCTTTTCGCCAGTTGAAAGTACATGAGAAGAATTACCCCACGCATGATTTGGAGTTGGCAGTCATTATTTTCGCACTAAAGATAGGGCGACATTACTTATATGGGGAGTCGTGTGAGATCTACACCGATCATAAAAGTTTGAAGTATATCCTTACTCAGAAAGAGGTCAACATGAGGCAAAGGCGATGACTCAAATTATTGAAGGACTATGATGTCAAGATACTTTATCATTCGGAAAAAGTGAATGTGGTGGCAGATGCTTTGAGTAGGAAGTCTTCGGGAGGTAGCTCGGCGTCATTAACAGTTCAACATCATTTGATAGAAGATTTGAGGAGGATGGGAGTAGAGATTTTGCAACGTGGAGAAACGGCCTTGTGTAGTTAGTTGACAGTGAGGCCAACCTTACTGGAGAGAATTTGTATGGCTCAACGGGATGATCTTCAATGCAAGAGGGATGTGAAAGAGTTGCACAAATGAGAGGTTAAGGATTTCAGCATCAGTGACGATGGAGTTCTTAAATTCAGAAATCGTGTATGCATACTTGCCAGTAGTGAGTTGAGGAATGAGATTCTAACAGAAGCTCATAGTTTTGGGTATAGCATTCATTCGAGAGGTACCAAGATGTACAGAGATCTTCGAGAGCATTTCTAGTGGAATGGCATAAAGCGAGATATAGTAGAGTTCATAGCGCAGTGTCTTGTCAACAGATAAGAGTCGAACATCAAAGACCGACAGGAAAACTTTAACCCTTATCACTACCCGAGTGGAAGTGAGAGAATTTCACGATGGATTTTGTGTCAAGATTGCCTCATACGCGTAATGGACACGATACTATTTGGGTGATAGTATACCGACTCACGAAGTCAGCGCACTTCATTGCTGTCAGGATGACACATACCTTGGATCGTTTGACACAATTTTGTATGAGGGAGATTGTCATGGTTCACCGGTATTGATTGTTTCGGATCGTGATTCACGTTTTGTCTCTAAGTTTTGGGGTGCCTTGGAGAGTGCTATGGGTACTCGGTTGGAGTTTAGTTCCTCTTATCGCCCACAGACCGATGGGCAGTCGGAGAGAACCATTCAGACGTTGGAGGATATGTTGAGAACTTGTACTTTAGAGTGGAAAGGTGATTGGGATGATCAGTTACCACTGATGGAGTTCTCTTATAACAATAGTTATTATTCGAGTTTGGGAGTGGCACCATATGAAGCTTTGTATGGGCGAAAATGTAGGTCCCCTTTGTGTTGGTATGAATTTGGAGAGAGACAGTTTCTTGGACCTGATCTGGTGAAGGATGCGACTTAAAAGATTATCACTATTTGGAATAAGCTTTTAGCAGCTCAAAGTTGACAAAAGAGTTATGCCGATCTACGTAGGAGAGACTTGGAGTTTTCAGTTGGAGATATGGTATTCCTTAAGATTTTACCTTGGAAAGAAATTATTTGCTTTGGTAAGAAGGGAAAGTTGAGTCCCCGATATATTAAATCTTTTGAGATTTTAGACCGTGTTGGTGAGGTGGGTTATCGTGTGGCTTTGCTGTCTAGTCTCACCAGGGTACATAATGTGTTTCATGTATCGATGCTGAAGAAGTACGTCCATAGCCCGACGCACGTAGTGGACTATGAGCCACTTCGAGTTCGTGAGGATTTGACCTATGAAGAATAACCTGTTCAGATTCTTGATATCAAAGAAAAAATTCTACAGAACAAGAAGATTCGACTCGTCAAGATTTTATGGCCAAATCATAAAGTAGAAGAGGTCTAGTGGGAACGTGAAGACGAGATTCGCGAACGTTATCCTCATTTATTTCTCAAGGTTAGTATCCTAATTTGAAGAACGAAATCCTTTTAAGTGGGAAACATTTAAAACTCGAAAATTTTAGATAATAAAAATATAAAATTTAAAATCAACAAATTAATTAAAATAACTAACTAATTAAAAATTTGTGTAAAATAAATTTTAATAAAAAGATTATGAAACTTTTGTAAAATAATAAAATAATAAAGGAATAATTATGCTAATAATTATATAAGGAAAGGATGAGACAAAATGGGAAAATAAAATAATAAAAAATTTCTTGAGCATGTGTAACAACTGGATAGTTTTGAAAATATAAGATAGACCTCTGAGAGAGATTTAAGACATATCAACGTAATCAAGGGGAGCCATTATATACTGATGCCATCTCTGATCTCTTTCCCTCACCCCTGATCTATATCTCTCTGCGATCTCTTCTCTTTCAGCTGCTCTCCCTCTCCCAGTGCCACCGCTGCCACAACACCACCGCGATCACCACCTCTAGCATTTCCCCTCGCCATCGACGTCGTAACCCATCACTCGTGTAACCATCGTCGTCTGTGTTTTCTGGTTCGTCCCTCTTCCTCTCTGTTTTACATTCTTAGAAACAGATATATATGTATACATATATCACCATTGTTATGTATATAATTAATCATCTGTTAAAGATCCAATCGTTGAGTATTATAAATAAATAAATATATATATATATACATATATATATATATACATATATATATATGAATATATCAAATGTGTAGACTGAATAAATAGATCCAGAAATA
>JAUTBS010260617.1:0-11204 GCA_032361285.1 Aequorea victoria
CTAGGACTGTCCCTTAAACCGTTGAACAACTAGAGTCACCACGATCGCAAGGCCGGGCATTTTCTCTACTGGTCAGTCATGTAACACCTGCTCTGTAGAGGATCAATAAACCTACTCAGAGTGGTGCTATGCCGGCTCGCCTCATCCAAAGCACTATATAAAAAGATAACGATGGACACCGCATCTTCCATCAAACATCATCATAGATAATTAAAACCATCAATATATACTTCAACCAAACAAGCCACTAATAAAAACCTCCATCCATAAATACAAAACCATAGAACTCTTAATTACCGGAAGACTTAAACCTACCCATAAAAATAAACTGATAAACATCCGTACAAAAATACATTTACATCCCAAAACAAGACTATACAAAAAGGTCTTCATCTCACAACGAATCCTCCACCTGGCACTATGGACTAACATCTACCCCAAATTGTAATCTGCAACCACAAAGGTTACATCAGAGTGGACTTAGCATCATAATAAAAAGCATACAACAATAGAGTATAATCATACAGGTTTTATACAGAAATAATACTTTTATTAAAACAACACATGCATGAGAAAACACATTCATGATCCGAGTACGAATATCTATCGTCGGGGGAGCGGGTGCGACAGTTTAAATGCGAGAGAGATTTCAAATGAGCTTGTCAAGAAAGAGAGATATAAGGAATGGGTGCAAGTTAAAAATGATCAAATCAATTTTAATTTTAATTTTTTTTTCCTGAATAAATGCTCACCATTAAAAAATATTTTAAAAATATGAACTTTTAATTGTACAATTTAGTTTGAATTAATCTCATCCGTTTTTTCTGAAAACGTGTTTAGAAAAAAGGAAATATATTTTTAAAATTAAGGTATGTTTCCGACCGTAACATCTAAATTGAATTAATATTTGCTGCTCTTTTGTAAATGTGTTCGAACTGAGACAGATATAATTATATAGATTACTTTTACTTAATAACTTATTAAACTATTTTAAGTAGAATCATATCGATCTATCTTTGTTAATTAGGTGAAAACAAAAACTTTTGTCACACCCTAAACTCGTAAACATGACCGACCATGAATTACGGGTCTCGGTCCAATGAGCCACAAAAACATAATATTAAAAATAATTAATAAAATACTAATAGATTTAAAATGCAAAGGGTTGATAAAAAAAATTCATAACAATTATTTGTGGGTCACAAACAGTCCACTAAGACAACAATCAATCATGTTTGTTCAAACATCAACTCGTCATAAAAATAATATCGTCTAAAAAAAATACAAAAAAAATGTCCTAAGAGGTCATTAATATTGGATCTCATGACACTATCGAGTCCTTTACTAGCTCCTTCATTGATTACCTGAAATGTTGAAATGCAACTTCATGAGCTCACAACCAGTGAATGAAAAACATGCATAGTAGGATACAGTTCTAAAACGGAAAATTAAAATAGCTTTAATTGAATATAATCATGACATAAGATAAGCAGTATAAATAATTTGATAGTACAAACCATCTTTTTTTTTCCTCCAAATATTTATATTTTCAATTATCTAAATAAAATCACATTATCTCATTGTCAATGGCGAGCAATCAGTATATCAAATCTGGCCAGAATAACTATTAATCATAATGGTAATAAGAACATGATCATCAATAATCCGTGGTGACCATAACCATAAAAGGTAAACAATGCCACAGTAAATAATACTCGGGAAATTCGGGGCCTGTTGGATCCAACATCGAACATATAGTCACCTTAGGATGACACCTAGGTCTTTTCCCTAAAATGATTCGATTTAGATCATCTGATAATACTAGGACTGTCCCTTAAACCGTTGAACAACTAGAGTCACCACGATCGCAAGGCCGGGCATTTTCTCTACTGGTCAGTTATGTAACACCTGCTCTGTGGAGGATCAATAAACCTACTCGGAGTGGTGCTATGTCGGCTCTCCTCATCCAAAGCACTACATAAAAAGATAACGATGCACACCGCATCTTCCATCAAACATCATCATAGATAATTAAAACCATCAATATACTTCAACCAAACAAGCCACTAAGAAAAACCTCCATCCATAAATACAAAACTATAGAACTCTTAATTACCGGAAGACTTAAACCTACCCATAAAAATAAACTGATAAACATCCGTACAAAAATACATGTACATCCCAAAACAAGACTGTACAAAAAGGTCTTCATCTCACAACGAATCCTCCACCTGGCACTATGGACTAACATTTACCCCAAATTGTAATCTGCAACCACAAAGGTTACATCGGAGTGGACTTAGCATCATAATTAAAAGCATACAACAGCAGAGTATAATCATATAGGTTTTCATACATAAAACAACACATGCATGAGAAAACACATTCATGATCCGAGTATGAATATCTATCGACGGGGGAGCGGGTGCGACAGTTTAAATGCGAGAGAGATTTCAAATGAGCTTGTCAAGCAAGAGAGATATAAGGAATGGGTGCAAGTTAAAAATGATAAAATCAATTTTAATTTTAATTTTTTTTTCCTGAGTAAATGCTCACCATTAAAAAATATTTTAAAAATATGAACTTTTAATTGTACAATTTAGTTTGAATTAATCTCATGCGTTTTTTCTTGAAACGTGTTAAGAAAAAAGGAAATATATTTTTAAAATTAAGGTTCAGGTTTGGGTCGACACACACACATCTTGGGTCGACCCATTCTCCCGCCTATCAAAACTACTGAGAGCTAAACATCTTTGTGTCAACTCACATGCTTTGTGGTTCAACTCAAGATGCAGCCTGTTAAAACAACAGAGGCCATAAAACCTTGGGTTGACTCACGCCTAAAATGGGTTGACTCAAATTTTGGTAATTCATAATGCTCTATTTTCTGTATTTCTTTCCGACCCAATGGACTGTTTGGGTGAAACCATGTGGTTTTTCCGCATCATCCAAAGCTCAACAACACTCACAAACTTCTCTCCTTAATATTCCTTTCGTCCAACACTCCAAAATTCCTTAAAAAGGTCTTTCTATCAAGATTAAGGAACAAAGCTACAGATTCCCTCTCTCACCAGGGATATCCATAGTGGAGGAAATAAAAGCTCTACAACATATGTGTTTCTAGAGACAAGAAGAACTAAGGGAGAAATGGTTCTATACTTCAACTAAGGGGTATTTCATGGTATACGACACTTGAAAGTTAAAGACACGAATTTTACCTCAGGAACCTCGAGGAAAACTTGATAATAGCATAATGGAACTTCTTCTTCTTCCTTCTTCTCCACCGATGATGGTGTAAAAGTCCCACTATGGTTGGTCCACGACTTTCTCGACCCCACGAAACACTTTCTTCCTTTCTCTCCAACAAATTTTTTGGACACCACGAGAGAAGAACTCCCAGCTCTCATTCTTCACCTGTTTTGTCTTCTCGAAGCTTCTCCTCTCTTAGTTGATCTCTCTTTCTCTCTCTCGAGCAAACAAAAATTGTCTATTCCACCAACCAGCCCCTATTTCTCCTAATTTTGTTAGGAGGTCAAATCGTAACTCAATAATTGCTGACAACTCCCTCTTCTTATGGTATTTACACAGAATAACTCTTATTTCCTAAAAAATACTGAATTGGCCCCATTAATTAATCTAATTAATCTTACAACATAGTCATGTGATGTTACATACGTGCTCACTAGCACACACACATACACGTCATCTAGTGCCCAAGTAGTCATTTAACCTGACAACCAGGAGTTCTGACGGTACCGTTACTTCAACCACAACGCACATCCATTTGAGTGGCGAGTGTGAGGGACACTCATATAACACTAGTTGTAAGTGTTACATGTCCACCACTGGACCACCGCCCAACATAGGGGCAATGCCTTTAAGGCTATCCAACACCCACACAAGGGGTAACATCTTTCCACCACTAGACCTTCACCCAACATAGGGGTAATGCCTTTAAGGCTATTCAATACCCACACAAGGAGTAAAGCCTTTAAGGCTACAACATATCCACACAAGGGTCCCACAGGGATGGTTACCCGTTACACTTGGCACTTTTCGACAAACGATACATATGCTGAAAATATATCTACACACATACAAGCAACTCATGCTCAGGTTCTTATATATAAGAGAAACCATTTTTCAACCACACAAACAACACATGTTCACACTATTTATATGAAAAGAGAAATATTTTAGGAAATACGAGCCATATATACTCACAAAATACTTTTCACACAAAAAAATTCAAACATGATGATAAATGCATAACACAATGCATGAAGTAAAACATGCTCACATATATATATAAAATATTTTACAATATACTAATCATTATGATTCAGCTAGTCACTCTCACCTGATATCCGTATCTCAAAGATCACCTCTTAACACTGGAGACGTCGCTCCACCATCCGCGGCTACCTTCCCAGACCTAGATTACATCATATTCCATGAATAAATAACAAATCAAACAACATATGCATTATAAGATCTTATTTCTTAGACCCTATGATCATCTTATGATTTATCGTTCCACTTGGAACATCACATCTTTGTTTATTAAAGATTTTTCCATCCTACCATGCTTGGTAAATTCATTTTATCATGTTAAACCTTTATAATAAATTCTGTTAATGTTTTGGAGACTATGTATGAATGTTATCTACAACTTCCATGAAGAAATTCAAGGCCAAAAGCAGCCACAAAAGCTCCAAAACACTACAGGAAGAAAGGTTATCTCGCGCCTTTGGGTTGACTCAAACTTGGATTGGGTCGACTCACAAGCCTCAGGATCGACACCCCACACCACTGGGTCGACACACGCCCATTCTTGAAGAAGAAAAATCGAAGGCCACACACCTTGAGTTGACTCATAGACCATTTGGATCAACTCAGGGTACACACAGATGGGGTTTGGTCGATGCAAGGATTGATGTACATCAGCTCATGCGCGTTGGGCGCCAACTTGGGTTGACTCACGGACCACTTGGGTCGACTCAGGGCCTCTTCTGAGAAAGAAACAGAGAATAAACTCCTTTGAGTTAACACACAACCTATGCTGTGTCGACTCACAGCCTTGACATGATAGAGAAACCAAGACAAACGCCTTTGAGTTGACACACAGCCCATATTGTGTCGACTCACAACCACTCCAGAGGAAGAAGCAGAGAACACTAACATGTGGGTCGACACACAGGAAAGATTTGGGTTGACTCACGTCTACACCTGTTAAAGATAGAGAAAGCTTCACCACTTGGGTCGACTCACAGTTCACGTGGGTTGACTCATCTTCTTTCCTGAGAGAGATACAGAGGACACAACCTCTTGGCTCGACTCACCAGCCCATGCGAGTCAACTCTTCATCAAAGAAAATGATACTCTATTTTCTAATGCTCTGTTCTAAGGCTCCGTTTGGGAGAAAAATATAATTTTTGTTCCAAAACTCTTAGGATATACCACATTCATCCTCCTCCTTCGACCAAAACTCCAAACATACACAACTTCAACACCGCTAAAAGGTAATCTATATGATTATTAAAACATTAAACTCTATATTTCCTCCATTAATGTACCCAAGAGTGGATACAAGGAAGATCCATCACATGCATGAACTACAAACTCAAAAACATAATAGTGATTTTCCTTCCCCAATAAAAAAGAGATAGAAACTTCTATCTTTCTGAAAAGATAGCAGATTGAGCTCCTTCTTCACCGATCTCCTCTTACTGGGTCTCGAACACCCGAATCTAACTCTCAAAAATTCTGGGACACAACGGCTCCAAGAACGTCTCAGGAATTTCAACACTTTTTCTTCTCCTATTCTCCTCTTTCGATTCTGGTGTGAGATCCTTCTCACTATTTGTATCAATGCCTTCATCTCTCCACTGATCTCTTCAAACCGTCTTCTTCCTCTCTTTCTCTCTCTAGAACATAGATATATTTTTAGAGCAACCCAGATTTTTCCCAAGAGGGATTCTCGGTCTGAGAGAGAAGGGATTCGCACATCTCAACCATCACTTCCATCAGTAATGATGAAAGTACAGAGGTGATGGGACAACATAGGGATTTGGGTTTAATCCCCTGTGGCAGTCCCTCTTTGTAACACTCCACTTTAGCATTTTTAAAACCTTCCCATATATATTCTGATCTTTTGGAGATTAAATTACCTTGGCATAAAATACACTTTAGTCCTTCTTGGTTTAGAATTTAAGAATCAATTCTCATTAATGTTCTAATTAAATAATTAGGTCCCTTTTTATATTTATATTTTTAATCTCATCATTCCTCTTGACCATAAAACAAACAAATCATCTCTTTAGGTAAAAATTATTGTTAAAATTTTCTTAAGAAAATAAAAGATGTTACATTCTTCCCTCCTTAAAAAAATTGTCCCGAAATTTAAGCGTACCCTCTATCCCATATAGAAAAAAATTCTCAACACCTCACCGTTTATTTCCAACACTTTCCTCATACCTTTCAACATAACAGTGTAAACTTCGAAGATTCTAATATTTTACCTCACATATCATTTCCTTTGCACACTAGGAACACAAATATATCAATTCTAATGAATACAAAATAAACGTACCTTTTGTCACACCCACTCCCCGGAGGATAGTTTACCTACTCGGAGTGGTGCGAGACAAGCTCACCTGATTAAAAACCCAACAATACCTATCAAGGATGTACTCCGCATCACTACAGTACATTCATAATATTCTCAAGACTTTACTTGAATGAAAACTTAACTTACATCCACTATAAACTACTTATACAATTCATACGTGATACACAATCCCAACAACAATAAATGTGAGCCACAGCTCAATATATTATTTTTGATGACCTCTTCCAGGTCTCATACTTACATCTCTCGTCTTTCGACCTCAACCATACCATGGTGGACCGACCATCTACCCTGTAACAATATCTGTAACTACAAATGGTTACAGGAGAGTGAACTTAGCATCATAATTAAAAGTTTATAACAATAGTAAATATTCATGCTTCGCACCAAAAATAAAACATTTGTTCTGGAAACTCATGCAGAAGAATTTATACTTTCTTCATTTGGCTTACTAGCCCAACACATACGGTTTTATAAAAAGACTTACTTATTTCTTACATACGGCCTTATGACTCAACTTTAATGAGTCATAAACACTCTTACTTGTTTTTAACATACGACCCTACGGTTAAACATTAAATAATTTGTAAACTTATTTTTATACAGACCCTATGGACGAAATTAGCTTTAAATGCTTTTATACCGGCTCTACGGCCCAAACAACCAGTTTAAAAAATATTATTTAGATTTCTAAACTCCTGACTCTTTAGCCCAACTCATAAATGCTTAATAGCATAACATACGTGCTCATTAGCACACACACATACATACATCTTTCAGTGGCCAAGTAGTCGTCTACCTCACGACCAGCAATTCTAACGGTACCGCAAACTCAATCACGACTCACTTAATTTAGAGTGGAGAATATGAAGACCACTCTTTAATCACCAGTGGTAGGTGCTACAACTGCCTACTTTTTGGCTAAATAAATGCCCAATTTTGGGCTACGCCCCCATCGGGGTTAATCAACGCCCACTTTTGGGCAACACCCCCATCGGGGCAAAATAACTCGGGATTGTTACCCTCAATAACTTGGCACTTTTCGACAACATGATATATTTTTAAAGAAGATAACTTTTCACACAAGAAAATATCTTCTAGAAATAGGAGCATCACATGCTCATAATTATTTTCATAAACCTCTTTCACATGCATAATATGATAGCAACACATGCTCAAAAAATATATTTAAAATATTTTCATAATAGATAAGTCATTATGATATTGCTAGTCACTCTCACCTAGATGTTGACCAACGCGACACCTACCTCGTTCTTCTTTGAGGCGGCACAACCCCATCCGCGGTAACCCCACTAATGCCTAGATTATATAACATATCTAAGCATTAGTATCAACTCACTTCTCATAAGTGTATTGGTATGAGAATATCCTATGTTGTTTAGATGAACTTTATATCTTAGATTTGAAACATTTTCCTTCATGGGTTCATATAACCCAAACCCTTACCTCCTTGGTCTAAAGAACTAAATAAGATTTTACTAACTTAATAACACTCTTAAATGTGTTAATAATCATTTGGGATTGCTAAGAACTCAAGTCCTCAGGCTTAGGTGCTTAACTCCTCTTGGATCATCATCTTTCTTAGTTTTTTTTTCAAATTTTAGATTATGTCCCACTTGTTGTAAAATCTTTTAAAATTTTTACACCTCCATATATAATTCTAGAAAACTTACAAAGGCTAGAATAATATTTTATCTACATTTGTCATGCAGAAATTGAGAGCCAAAAGGGATCACAAAGGCCTCTAAAAATTCATATACAAGAATATGTCCAAAAACATCCCAGTTTAGGAGAATCATCATATCTCGACATCTACCCAACCAAAATGAGTTTTGTAAATGTTGGGCGAACCTCGGCTAATATACCTTTCTTTAGATAGATGGATCAGATCAAGGGGATATATCTAGAATAATCTACAAGGGTTCAAAGTGGACTATTTTGCCGCCTCACTGTTACAGAAACTTAAAAAATAACATAGGGGTTCAAAAATACATTGTTGGGTCCAACCAAGAATCAAACATATTACTAACATACTAATATAACTCTGCTTGAAATAGAATTTCATTTAGGTTTTGTTTGGCTAGCACAAAAATTCCTTGATGTGCTTTATTGTCACTGTTTTATCCATTTCTCAAAGGTTCACCTACATCCATCAACATTCTTCTTTCTTGCACATGCAAGTAAGGGGCCAAATCTTATTATTATCATCTTATATACCATTTTAATCATTTATCTTGACTTCTCCATAAATCTCATCATTTATTTTAATTTTTCCCACAACTCCAGAAAGTCCTCTTTTCTTTGAGTTAGGGTTCCTCCATGTTTTGTTCTTTCATGGTTGTTCTTCTTTTATTTTAGAGAGGGATGAGTTTAAGAAGATGATCTTAAAAAAGAAATAGAGGTCTTGAAGATCACCAACCTCGTAATTTTCCTTGCTCCACGAAAATGGGACTTAGCTTTAGGTTTCCTTTCTTTTTCTTTCATCCTTTTCTTCTTTCTTTCTTCTTCTTCTTCTTCAAGGGGGGCACGAATTTAGAGAGAGAAAGAGAGATGGGGAAATACATTTTTGTGTTGGAAAAAGCCACCTATTTATAGGCAAAGGCTTGGTGGTAAAATTACCATTCTACTCCTCATTTAGTTCCAACTAAACTTCCAATTGCATAGTTGGTTTCTCTAGTTTAATTGAGTTCCAACCAAATCGTGTGCTCCAAGATAGCTAATACCATATTTGGATTCAATAATCAATTTTTCTTATGCCTTAAGGTCTTGTTTGGTTTAATGGGGAATAAGTTCCGTAAATTAATGGTACTTGACAAGAGTTTATGATTTGTCTTTTATTTTCATTTAAATTATGTCCCATCACATCTTCCCTCATCTCATCATCTTCCATGTGCCTTATACTATTCATAAAAGACTTTGGGAGGTTTGGATGACGTATGAAAACCATCATTTCATTTTTTCTTTCTTTTTCTTTAATTTAGAAAATTACCACATCACTCTCCCTCTCCTATGGAATTTTGATCAAGCCTCTTCTAGAAGCTTCATTTGTATTGTTTTATCATTTAAATTATTAATTCATGAGAATTAAAATGGGTTTTGGGTCAATTTTAAACTTTTCGGCCAAAATTCAAGTCTTTGGGCCTTTCTTGTTTTGGGCTTAAAACTTAATTACCATTGGGCCTCAATTAATTAATTGGGCTTATTTATATTTATATTTTGGTCTTACATAATTTCTTGGCCCATTCTCCCAAATAAAACATCTTTTGAGCCTTAATCAAGACTAGCCTCATTAGGCTTGTTTTAACCTTTTCATCTTTAGGTCTTGCTTTAATTGGGTTTAATTATATTTGTTTAGCCCATATTCTAAATTCTTAGAATATTTTGGGCCTTAGCGCAAGCTTTCATAATTGTTCCGTCACTTGGCCCATTTTAATTTCCATGTTTTTGGCCTGTCTTAAAATTGTGCCAAAACTTACTTCTTCGCCTTCCGTCGTTTTACTTGACTTTCATCCAATAGTTCTTAGACCTTTTTTCATCTCTTGAACCAAAGCTTATGAGCATATTTAATACTTACTTGAGTTATCTACTTAAGCCTTTTTGAGTTTTTAACTTAGACTTCCAAACGATTGCTATACTTAAGTTATATGGCTTGCGTCTCAACTTGGTTCTTAAGAGAGATTACATGCAAGACTTCTTCTTAATTCATAATAGAATGTAAATTTGGATTCTTTGAAAATAATGGAGTGTTACATTCTTCCCTCCTTAAAAAAACTTCATCCTAAAATTTTATCGTCCCCGATACTACTTAAGGAAATTACTTCAACGCCTTATATTTTCATTTCTCCAAATCTTTCATATCAACTCTATAACTCATAACCATCCGAAAATTACCATCTTCAACCGAGGGTTACCTCGTCTTTCACAATTATGAAAATTTGTAGAATTTAAGTTCTCATGATGATGACATCTCTTTATTCTTGTCATTTACTTCTCATATTAAATGCAGATTTTTGTTACATGTTTTCTTTCACTATGCCTATCAAAATTTAATCTCATAATTTACTTTTTGGGGCCCTTAATGCCCGAAAACGAATATCATTTATAAAATATTTCAATGTCCATATCAATGTTTTTCACATCTCAAGATATTCCTTGTTACCTATTTTCTTCGATTCATCCATCAAGCATTTCGTTCTAATTTCCAATGAAGTGACAACACTACTCGTAAACTTTAGGAAATAATCATCATTTTTCAAACATATGTATAACATATCACCATCATCAAGAATCTCGTCTCTATCATGAGACTTATGACAACCAATGCATACTACACATATACAATGTCTACATGTTATACTACCAAGTTTTTCTATTAAAACCATTTCACTCGTTTTAAGAATCTTCACTTAGAATATTTCTTTTTGCTCCTTATCCATCAAGACACTTAATTCTTTTCTTTATCAATGTTATACCACCTTTACTCCGATGATAGACTTCCTTCCAACGTGCACTATGCATGCACATCTTGAACTAAGATCTAGTTACTAAACCA
>JAUTBS010260728.1:0-18497 GCA_032361285.1 Aequorea victoria
AGTCCATGGGCTTGAATTTCCATGTTGAACTTTACCTAAAATCCTACGTTTGGGTTGTCATCCAAGATCACAAACATTGTTCTTCAATATTAACCTTAAACTTTCTTAAGTTTTATTTCATGATCATACCACTTATCCTCTTTAGGGTTTTTTAGAGTTCACATTTCTAGGCTTAGAACCTCTTGTTCAACAATTAAAGTAATTGTACATTTTTATTCTACGTTTAGTGCTTAATGAACGTGTCGTGAAAAGTGAGGCGTCATATTTTGTATGAAACTAAACCCATTGGATTTTCTTTTGGTATATGGATCATCTCAAGGGAATTTTTGTGAAATTAATTAAAAATTGTAAAAGTCATCTATTTTTCTGTCCCAAAGTGCCTGTATCCCCAAAAAATGTTTTGGGGTATTAAAACTCCCTTAAGATTCTCACTAAAATTATCATGCGTCAAAGGTACCTTTATTTAATTCCAAAAAATATAAGTTTGTACTTTGACTTGGATTTGATTAACCATAAAAATTTGATTAACAATTTTTAGGAACCCTAAACCTAACTATCTCCTATGTGATTATCATTCTTCTTCCCCATTCTCATATTACACACTTAAAAGTGTGTTTCAACAACTCAAGGGATGTGTTACTAGGTTCATGAATCAAGTGATCAAGAGATCATGAAATCAAGATCATGGTTCAAAAGTTTTTCATAAAACTTAATCCTTTCCTATCTATGTTCCATGGATCCAACTCAAACCTCTTCTAGGGTTTGAAGGGCCTTCTTAAAGATGATAAGATGAGACGATTTAGAACATTACTTACTTTTCTTAAGGGGTGAGGTGATAGATCTTCCCTCTTTCCTTCCTTCTTTCCTTCCTTCCTTTCTTCCTTTATTTATTTCTTTTCTTTTTTCTTCTGTCACCTTCTTCCTTCTTTTTTCTTCTTCTTCCTCTTCTCTCCTCACCCTTTCTGAAATTTAGAGAGAGATAGTGATAGATCAAAATGAATTTCGAAGAAAAGGTCTCCTATTTATATGAGAAGGCTTTGGTGATAAAAGACTAAAATGCCCCTCATTAGTTTGTTTCATTTGTTTAGTTTGGTTCCAATTCCATTGAATAGTTCCCAACTTTCACATCTAGTTAGCTTAGTCTAGTTCCATCCCAACCAAGCTTGGATCCCAAGATAATTAAGGTCTTGTTTGACATTTTAAATCGGAGACAAAGACATACATGATATTTTGTCAAGTACATTTCCATTATTTATTTTGTTTACTCTTAATTTGTTTAATTTTATAATGGAGAATTTCAACCAGCCAACCTGTCATCTAGTACAAGGTCTTATGAATAAGTTCCGGATACAATTTACTCTTAATTTCTTTCCTTTTTCTTAATTCAAAATTTGAGACACATGTCCCATCAAACATCCCTCCTCCATTCCCCCCGTCTTGATCGAAATTTTATGTATATCTATATATGTTTTTTGTTTTATTTATTAATTGCGAAATTAAATAGTTTGGGCCCAAGTTTTGCTTTTCTGGGCTAAAATTTGTTTGAGCTTAAAGCACAAAAAATTGGCTTAAATAAACTCATTCGGGCTTATATTAATCTTTGGCCCAATGTCTTGATCCGTCTCTCTTTTTGGCCTTATTGAACTCATTTTCAATAATTAATCTTCGGCATCACCTAAGCCCTTTAGCTTTGGGCTCTTTGAAACTTATTAAATTGAATTGAGTTCTTTAGAATTCAATATGGGTCTTCTCTAATCATTGGCCCAACATCTTTATTTAATTATTCTTTTGGGCTTTAACTGGTTTTGGGCTTTACTAGAGCCTAATTCTAAAATCTCAGCTTTTTGAGCCTATGTTCATTTCAATTTTATATACTTGATTTAAATCTTACAAGTCTTTCTTACCTTGGCCAATCGCTTAGGCCCACTTTAGTTGTTTTATCAAATTTCTCCCTTTGAGTTTAGGGTTTAACCTCTAGTGTTTAAGATGGTAATCGTCAATTCGTGATGCTTAGTGATTAATTAGTACTTATCAAAATTGTGGGGTGTCACATGTATTGTCAAGCCCCACCCCGAGGCACCGGACATGAGATATGAGGAGGGTAAACATACCGTCACATCTCTATAACCTTTTGTTCAATCATCAGAGAGATCACTATAAACATTAAACTTTATTATTTATCAAAAGGCTCTCTGGTCGCAAATTACATTAATTCTTTACAAGCCAAAAACAAAAACCAAATGGAATATGTCTCCATCAAAACTCCCAACCACCACACCTCGCAGTGGACCTAACTGAATACTTCTTCAGAACGTACCTATCCCAAATAAATCTATGTGAGTGTGAGTTATAAGAATCCACGAGCTCACCAAATACTAACAATAGCTATTATAATTTGCAAGTAAAACGATTTAAAGAAAACAGTTTAATAGTTGCAAAAAGTGGTATACCATTTCCATCGTCAACTTTATTTCATCAATTTTCTCTTAGTAGAGAAAGTACATATGTAAACAAACATTCTTAAACATCTTTATTGACCTGTTATGAACATCTCATTTTCTTTCATCATAGTTTAACAATTACCTCATTAATTATCTTTTAGTAGAAAAATATTTATTTTATCAACATTCACCTCTGAGTGGACAATTTTCACAACATCTCATTAATTACCTCTCAGTGGAGGATTTTCCATAGATATTTTCATCCAACCGTTCCATTTCATAGTGGTAACATCACATTTAATTATTTATTTCACATATCATTGAAAGAATCATCTCACTTCGTAGCGATATAAAATTTAAACTCATCTCATAGCCAGGGTTGTTTTCACCTCTCAACTAGGAGTTGTTGCAGTACTACCTCAAATGTCCCTCTTACTAAGTGGATAGGGATAAAGATCATTTGTCAGGCCACTTAACAATACTCAGTGGTAGAGCCAAATTTCATAATTGCATACATTGGTCCCAATGCACGGGCACGTGGTGTAGCACCAATATAGTACTTTCATTGTGACGTACATCGCCCCAAACATGAGTACACGATGTAGTCCCAACACATATATTCACCGTGACATATAACCGTCCCATGCTTGGGCATGCAATGTAGTCCAAAGCATGCCACTGCGCCATGCAGTTATCTAGGCTATTGAGATAACAAAAATATAAATTCTCTACATAATATATCATTCTGGCATTAATCCAACACGTTTCACAACATAATTCACATAATTCATAGCTCTTAAGTTCTAAAACGTTTACAAGTATCATAAAGAAATTTGTATAAGAGTGGTATATCATAGTATAACGTATTTCTCATTGATTCCGTAGTATAAACCCCTTTCCATAACATTGTTTCGAGAATATCCACAATCTCACAACATCAAAACATCCATGTTTAGAAGTTATTCCAGAGCTTTCAAAATCTTTCAAGTATATTTCACAATTTCACAAAATAATGGAATTCATAAGAATAGAACCATCGTATAACCCATTTCGAGACAAAATAGAGTATAGCATTTCAAAGAGTTTAAGTAATCCACACAATTTATAATAACCAAACTAGTGATAGAAATCTCACCTCAAAAATAGTGTAAATCGAGATGACTCCTCACATTTGATGTTCAATTTACCGGTTCCAACACCACCTAGACATAATTATGTGACTCAAGCGTAATGATTCACGCTTCATGAGATGCATGAGTCATATGAAAGTGGGGTATCACTCTTCTAATAGTTTTTTTATATCCGAAATTAGTGTCACTAGATCCCAAACTAGGGTCTATATACCAAATCTCATAAAAAACCTTCAAGGATCCCTATTTTCCATAATTTCAAGAACTGCATGGCCTCAGTAAAAACTTAGTTTTGAATTATCAAACCATCTTCAAAGTTCACGAAACTTTTTAGAACTGTACATTAATGTGTTTTGAAACATTTTCAAAAAGGACCCAACTCTGAAATGTGGCCCGAAATGGGTGAAAATAATTTTCTAAACAAATTGTCCCGAATTACACACTGTTTGGTAGAATCCAAATTTCTCACAACCCGCTCATTCAATTTCTATGAAATAAATTTGATATGAAAATAGACCCATAGACGTTTATTACGGCATAAACCACATCTGCAGGGGATTTTTGTGGAATTAATTAAAAATCATCAAAGTGGTATATTTTTTTTCCTCAAGGATCCCAAATGCCCAAAAATTATTTTGGGGTACTAAAACCATTTTAAAATTCCTATGAAAATTTTCCTGTTTCATCCTTATTTAATTCCAAAAAAAAAAAATTAGACTTTGACTTAGATTTGACAAGTCCTAACAATTTTGGAAAGTTTGGGGCACATTCAATCTTCTTCTTTAAAATCATGATTATGAACCGTAACCTAGCTTCATCTTATGTGATCATCAATTCTCAACACCATTTCCATATTACACACTTTAGAAGTGAGGTTCAACAACTCAAGTGGTGTGCTCCTAGGTTCATGAGTTAATAGATCATGAGAATCAAGAACAATGATCACATGTTTCTCATTAACCTTAACTTCCTTCTATCTTGGTTCTATGGAATCAGTTCAAACCATTTCTAGGGTTCGAAGAACTACCTTGAAGATGAGAGGGGTTTTAAAGAGTTAACTTACTTGATTTTACTGAAGATGGATGATGGATCTCCTTTTCTTTCTCCTTCATTTTTCTCATTTTTTTATTTTATCTCCTCTTTCTCTTTCCCTCTTCTTTCCCCTTGGCTGAAAATTATAGAGAGAGAGAGAGAAGAAAAAAAATGTATTCTTTGACGAAAAGGTCTCCTATTTAAAGGAGATAGTCTTGGTGGAAAATGTTCAAAATGCCCCTCATTAATTGGTTTAGTTTGGTTCTAAGAGAATGGGATGGAGACTAGTTTGGTTGGCTTGTAACCAAAGCATGGTGGCTGTAGACACCCCAATTTATCAAGCCCTAATACGTAGCGCGATGTCAGACACTATTTGTGATGCCCCAAAAATTTGAAACACTAAATGACATAATTATAGTATTTAGGGTTATACTAACGACAAACACTGTACATAGTGCCATACATAATCTTAAAGATTAAAACTCCATTCACAAACATGCAAAGTCTTTATCATTACAATTACAGTCCAACAAAAATTTACATAACAAAAAACAATCTTCCCAACTATTCTACGTCATCTACGAACCAAATAATTCTCGGTCGGTTCTTCTTTGATAGGTTCCTTTTCATTACCTTGAACGAAACGCTATGAGCGTGGAATGCTCAGAAAGAAAACCTAAATAACCCTATCAATGTAACATCGATAGTACACATATCACATAAGCAACAAATATGAAATCATGGTAAAGATGTAATTGAAATGCATGTTCATGAAAGTGCATGAGACCATCTCACTTACAAAACACCACCAAACTAGGATCCCTTTTTGTCAAAAGGAATAACTCTTACCCATAAACACAGAAGTCATCACGATTAGATTTTCCATTGGGAGTATTATGACTCATAGTGAGTGTGATACTCTGTAGGTTCATACAAGGCCCAGGTCAGGATCGATTGTTAGACTACCCATGACTTTCAATAAATGAACGCCTAAATCATCATGATCCAATTCTCTATTGGGAGAATTATGACTCATAGCAAGTTAGATACTCTGCTAGTTCATACAAGGCTCGGGTTGGAATGAATCTTAAGACCCTTCTTAGGATATTATGACCCATAGCAAGTTAAATACTCCATTGGTCCATACAAGACTCAAGGGGCATGGGGTCTTCCTAGCCATGGTCTGAACATCTAGTCATTACCATCTAATTCCTCTTGATGACCTACTCAAGAGTCCTGATGTCTTTCCCAGTGTTAGATCCAATGTTAGACTCGGTGCACCAATAATAACCGAAAGCCATCTCATATCAACACTGTGGAGGGAAACTTGTCCAATCCAACAAATGGAAACTTACCTGTATCACAACAAATGGGAACTTGGCCAAAGATTCCAGGAGTACTCATCAACATGAAACCTACCCAAGCTAGACACAAGATGGTACCCCCAACCGATGACTTAGGCCATGCATGAACAAGGCTATGCCTTATGACCATGATGTACTATTCATATATTCATGTTATTCAAGACCATTCAATGTATGAATGCACAAATGAAGGATACAATGCTCATACAGAAAATTCTCATCTTAAACTTAACTTTTCTTTAAATTTCTAAAATTCTAGAATCTACCATGCTCTGTAATTTAATGTTTAAAAATAACAAAGTTGTTTTAAATTCATAAAAATTGGTAGTGGCCTAGATAAATATGTTATGTAACTTTTTAATGAGGGAACTGAGACCTGAAAATTAACAGAGGATAGGTAAAACAGGGCATGAACAAAATGTGTACAATTTCGACACTGTTTAGTAGAGACCACATTATTCCAAATCTGTTCAATGAAATTGAGTGAAGTAAATTTTAGGTGAATCTAGACACAAATATTTATTTTAATATAAGGCTCAACCTTAGGAGAGTTTTCTTAAAGTTATTAAAATTTGTCAACATAGGCTATTTTTCTACCGAAATCAACCTAAGACTTCTATGATGTGTTAGAGACTTTAAATCTGCTTGTTATTTTCTTCTAAAATTCATGCATACTAAAAACGTCCATATTAATATTCTATCAAAATAGATTCTCATTCCTCTATAAATAAAGTTTTGATGTGGTTAGAGGAAAGTGATAGAAAATCCAAGTCTTAAGAATTTGGTTCATGATCTAGGTTCAGCTCCTGCTTACTTATGAAACCCTAATCATTCACACATATTCACATATTGATATCTCATATACTATATTTAAAAATCTACATATCATATCAACTCAAGAATCAACACATAACAAAGTTCGCCTAGAACAAAGTTCCTAAGTTTCTTATCATATGTTCATCTTCTTGATTCTTGTTCTTTTGAGTTTTCTTAGAGATTCAAGAGACAGATGAGAGATAAAAGGTGCTATAGATGAAGAGGGGAAAGGTTGAGAGGGTTCCTTACATGTTGGTTCTTGGTGACTAGAGGTTATGGACTTAGTTTTGTGGCCCTTTTTTTTTCTTCCTTCCTCCTTCCTTCTCCTTTCTTCTTTCTTCTAAGCATTCTTCTTTCTCATTTCTTATTTCTCTCCTTCTCCTTCCTCCATTTGGCCAAAATCTCAAATGTATAAAGAGAGAATTTTTGTAAAATGAAATATACAGAAAGAGGTGTTGTATTTATAGACAAAGGATTAGGGGTTACATGGCATTTTTGTCCCTCATTTAGTTAGGACATCATTAGGTTTAGTTTGGTTGCATCGTAACTAATCCATGGGTCCCAAGTATGGTAAGGCCATGTTTGGTTGCAATTAAATTATTTCCCTAAGATCTAAGGCCTTCTTTGGCGTTATTTCAAGACATGGTCCCTAAATTTAAGGCTAAGTACCATGATTATGTTTTTACGGATTGAATTTCCCTCCATTTGTTTTCTTTTATTTTTAAAACAAAATTGAGCGACAAATTGTCCCATCAAGGGGTGGCTGGCCATATATGTAATATATATATATATATATATATGTATGTATATATCATAATTCTATAATTACGAGGTACCTAAAATTGAATTTAATTGGTTTTTGGCCAAATTAATTCTATTGGACTTAATTCTTTAAGTTTAGGCCCAAATGTTACTAATGGACTATCTGTTATTTATTTGGGCTATTTGGCCCATTGATTTTGATTTTTTAGGATTTATCAGGCTTATGCCCATTATACGTTATTTTTACAAAGTTAGAGAAATTCTATTATTTCTTTTGGTTTCATTTGAGTCTCATGAATTAATTTGGTTTCTCGGACTTATTATGTATGTTGAGAACTTTTTCATTCATTGAGCTATGTTTTGAGTCCCTAGGGTTTAGATGTCATAATGGAGGTTAGAGTTCACATTGGTTAAAATGTTTTTGAGTTGGAGATGATTTAAATTCTCTTCTTTTACTTGAGTCTCTTTTGTTTTTAAACTTTCTTGTTTTACTTATGATAATTCCTCATTTAAGTGTTAATATCTTATTTTATACTTGTTTTAAAATTTTGAGTCTTTACAACCTACGCGCCTTATAAAAACTAGGTCATCAAAATTTAAAGTTTTACCTCCAATCTCGAACAACTGTTGGTGATTGGCGCGCATTCCGTCCTCCCTCTCTCACGTAGATTCCTCAACTCCTTTGTGATGCCAGAGTACTCAGACTAGTGGAAGAGTCTTTGCTCACTGAGTTTTCTCGCTGCAATCAATAATCTCAGCAGGTCATTCTTCGAAATTGGCATTTTCATCGAGCTTGAGCTCCTCCCAATTGAGCACGTGGGAAGGATCAGCCATATACCTCCGTAGCTTTGAGACATAGAAAATGTTGTGCAACATAGAAAGTTGTGATGGCAGGGCCAATCAATAAGCAACCTCCCCTATCCTTTGTAGTACCTCAAAAGGCCCAATGTATCTTGGGGGAGCTTCAATTTCTTTCAAAAATGAACAATTCGCTTTCGTGGACGAATCTTTAGAAACACATTGTCACGA
The DNA here is from genome assembly GCA_032361285.1 of Aequorea victoria. NCBI lineage: Eukaryota > Metazoa > Cnidaria > Hydrozoa > Leptothecata > Aequoreidae > Aequorea > Aequorea victoria. The sequence goes on from JAUTBS010260728.1 coordinate 8,575, forward strand.
ACATTGAAGCTCAAAGGTCTGGTCCTTTGGTCTGTGTAGCTCTTCTGTCGACTCTGGGCAGTCACAAGATGTTCATGAATGAGTTTCATTTTCTCTGTAGTTTCCTATATTATCGCTGGTCCCAAAATGCTAGTATCTCCCATTTTGGCCCAATAGATAGGTGATCGACAAGGTCTTCCATATAAAGATTCGTAGGATGTTATGCAAATGCTGACTTTGAAACTGTTGTTGTACACAAATTCTACAAATGGTAATTGTTTTTCCTAGATTCCGTTTAGATGCATTACAGATGCCCGTAACATATCCTCTATGATTTGGATTGTTCGTTTCAATTGACCATTGGTTTGAGGATGAAAGGCTATACTAAAATATAATTATGTTCCCAAGGCCTTTTGGAAACTCCCTAAGGAATTTAAAATGAAGCGTAGATCTTGATCTGATATGATTGAGGAGAGGATGTAGTGAAACCGAACTATTTCTCGAATATATAGCTGACTCAGTGAATCTAGAGTATCCCTTGTCACACCCACTCCTTATGGGATGACTTAACCTATTTGGAGTGGTGCGGCGCAAACTCACGTAATTAGAATGAATATAATTATTCAAGGGATGCACTCTGCATCACTTATAATATGACTTGCAAGATTGATAAATTTCTTTTTCTTAGGACCAAGGTCCATAGGTTACTAAGATATACTCCATCCCTGAATCAAAAATATAAGTTTTGTTCTATGAGATACTCAATCGCCAACCATACAAACATAATAAATATAGATCATCTCTCGATCATAACAACTTGTTTAGACTTTACATTCCAAAAGAAACTTAACAATGTCTTCTTCCAAAAAGATCCTTCTCCTGGCACTGGTGGACCCATCTCTACCCAGTACTAAAATCTATAATCAAGAAGGTTACATGAGAGTGGACTTAGCATTATAATGAAATGAGACATACCAAAACCAACTTTTTACAAAAGATATGATTGAAAAGTAGTTTGACAAAGTGATAATAAAAGCTTTCACATGTCACATGCATTCATACTTCAAGTACTTTTATCAACTGAAAAGATTAACCTCAACGCCGATGTGTTATACTTTCCACAATCATTTATATAACATATAACATCCAACACACACTCTACAGTGCCCGAGTAGCCGTTTACCTCGCGACCGGGAGTTCCGACTGTACCGCAACCTCAATCACGACTCACTTAATCAGAGTAACGGATATGAAGGTAACTCTTTAATCACCAATGATAGGTGCAACTTACACCCGTAAAGAGAAAATTCCACGTAGGCTAATATAGACTCATAAAGGGCAACATACACCCATAAAGGACAACATATAGTCATAAAGGGCAACATACACCCACAAAGGGCAAAAAGCCATAAAAGGCTATCATACACCCATGAAAGACAACATACACGGGATGGATACCCGCAAGACATGGCACACTCAAATAAAAATTATATTTATTCATGCAATAAGATTTATCATGTTCTCACCAATATCATCATAAAACAACATCACATTTGAGTGAACCAAAAATATAGCTTCATTATCAACAAAATAACTTTTTTTTGGAAAAACATTCATTAAGCATATTATCAAAGAATTTCAAAATAATAAACACTTATCACATTTCATTATAATACAACTAGCCACTCTCACCTGATTTGATCGTGTCAAATATTACCTCTTAAAATCCTGAGGCGTCGGTCCACCGTCCGCACCTACCCCTTCGGGACCTAGGTTTCATGACCACCCATAAAGGAACATTAATATTTTTTCTCATATGTATTTAAGTAGGAAAAAGACTTGGTTATTTTAGTTAAACATAACATCTCCCCACTTCCTTAGGCTTGGAACCCCTTGTCTCATATGGATTCCTATAAACCTACCTCTTGACCCCTTGGTCTTAGGGTTTACCTAGTATTTTATTATCATAATAATACTCTTACAAGTGTTTATTGTTCATTAGAGTTTGTAAGAACTCAACTCCTTAGGCTTAGGCACTTTATTCTTCTTGGATCATCATTTCTCCTCATTTTTCTAAAATTTCAGATTCTACCCTACTAGTTGTAAAACTATTTTAAAATTACTAAAACTGCATAAATAATTCTGGAAATATTACATAGGATAGCTTAGGATGTTAGCTATATTTTGCATGCAGTAACCAAGAGCCAACTGGGACAAGAAAGGGCTCTACAAATTCATATGGTAGAATCTATCAAAAAAGTAGCCTGTTTGGGAGAATCAGCATATCTTGAAATCTACCAACCCAAAATGAGTTATATAAATATTACGTGAAACTAGACCCATATACCTTTCTTTCTATATATGGAGGATCTGAAGGGGATTTCTCTAGAATAATCTGTAAGGGTTCAAAGTGGACTATTTTACTGCCTCAATGTCATAGAAACTTTAAAAATAGTGTAGGCATTCATATATACATTTTTGTGTCCAACGAAATATGACACATACTCAAGACATCCTAAAGAGGCTATTTTGGAAACAGATTTTAATTTGGAGAACATTTGCTTCAGACGAAAATTTCTAGATTGGCTTAAAACAACACTCTTTTGAGTTAACTCTAACATTCAGTCACAATTCTCAAACTTCTCCCCCTTTGGCACATCCAAGGCATGCCTAAACATTTCATGGAAACACAATATGTTTATAAAAAGGTACCCATCTTTTCTTACATTAGTTTTCCTTTATCTTTGGTCATTAAAAAGTTCTCCTAGAATAATGTTCCACACTTTATTTTCTTGTTTTCTTGGTGTAGACACCCCAATTTTGACTAAACCGAACATAGGCTGGCTCGAGCTGGTCCTGCAAGCTTTCTAATGATGAATGCATACATCAGTCGCGTCGAAGGATCCTCCATCAAGGTCCAAGAGTCCAACAAATAGCCCAAAACACCCCAAAACAACCTAAAAATAGGTAAAAAAAATTAAAAAATAAACCTCAAGTAACTTCCCTCCTCCATGACATGGCGCCACGCCACTTCCCTCCTCCTTGACATGGTGCCAAGCCATTTCCATCCTCCTTGACATGGCGCCAAGCCACTTCCCTCTCCGGACATCGCACCATGCCACTTTTCTCCTCCTTGACATGGCCCCAAGCCCCTTCCTCTACCTCCACATTGCACCAAGCCACGTCACATGGCACCACACCACCTATAACCTGGCGCGCACCACTTTGAGAGGAAGTTTCGGCTCCAAAATAGATCCTCGCCCAAAAAAATATTAATAGGAGGCCTTGCCCCTCCTATTTTAGGGATCCAAACTCTAGGCAAGACGAAGCTCTGCCAACAAAACCCCAACTCGTATACAACCCAAACCTCGACCAAAATATAAAATTAAGCATAAGCAATTCCTGAAATCTGAAACTAATACCACATAATTCAGAATCTTTTGCATTGGAAGGGCTCCAAAGACTCAAAGACCGCGTGAAAGGCCTCTCGGAGACGCACAGTATTTGAGGAAAGAAGCTTTGGAACTGCTTTAAACTTTGCTCGTCTTCCGGGATATACGGTAGGTTCCTCTTCATTCATCCTTTTCCATTTTTTCATCTCATCTTTCCTTTAAAACTTATTTTTGTTCGGTAAAAGGGGAGAAAGAGGCCGTTGGCCTAATTCTCCCTGATTTCTTTTCTTTTTGTCCAAGCATGTTTTTCCATTATTCGAACTGCATATTAGTTTCCTTTTCTTTCACCTAGTCTTCTAGCTGTAAAAATACATAAAATGCTTTCTTTATGTTTTTCTTTCCCTATAAAAACACCCGCACACAAAAGCACACAATTTTTTTAAATAGTAGCCCTTTTTGGGCTTCTGATTGTCGAGCTCACTCTTCCATAGTGACGCGCGCCATATCTAGAGAGCCTAGAAGTGGCGCACGCTATGTCCATATGGCGTGCGCCAAGTTATGAGGTGGTGTGTGCCACATCTATTTAAAAACCAGTGGCTTCTAGTAGCCTTTTTTCTACATATTTTTTATTTGTTGGAATTTATGTTGAAGTACCATGTTTCTGTGTTTCATTCTCTAATAAAAACTCAGTTGCACGAAAACACACACTATTTTCTTAAAATAGTATCCCCTTTTGGGCCTCTAAGTGTCGAGCTCATTCTTCCATAATGATGAGTGTCACTTCTAAAGAGCCCAAAAGTGGCGCATGCCATATCCAGATAACGCGGGACAGGTTGGAGGTGGCGTGCGTCACCTCTTCTTAAAACCAGTGGCTTCTAGTGGCTTTTTCCTGCATCTTTCTATTTTAACAGCATGTTCTATATGCTTCAACTACACTGATATGCTGCCATCTCCCACTTGACATGCCTTAAAGTGTAAGTATGCGTAGAAAAATCTTAGTTTTAGGTTAAGTATTATTTCCTTGTTTGTTTTTTAATGTCCTCTTTTCAATCGCCTTTCTGTATGTGTTACTTTTGCTAAATTTAAGACAAGAACAAAATGAAACGATTAAGTAAAGGCCGGTTTTCGGATCGGGCAAAAGGGGTGCCTAACAGCTTCCCCTTTCGTACCCTAGCTCCCGAACCATTTTCTCTGGTAAGGATAAACAAGTCCCTTGAATGTTTTTGGTTTCTTGGTTTATCTAAAAATAAAGTGGTTACTCCAATTGTGCGACCTTTAACACGGACGCATTTGGGGGGGGAAACCTCTCTTTTCCATGTGTAAGAGAATGGGTTCCTCATAGTGGCGACTCTAGGGGGATTCTTTTTTTAAGAAAAGTGAGGTAAACTTGAAAAACATTTCAACTGTTATTATCTTAAATTTATCATTAGTATTAGCATTGCATGCATGGTTTTTCATCTCCTTTTTTCATTGAGTACTTTTCCAAAACAAGAAAAGAAAGGAGAAAATAAAATAAGTAAAATGCTTGCCTACCCTTCACTTAGGCGGTTTACTGTCTCAGAGCTATGTGGGGAAAGTAAGCAAGCTTTCTGGTCATATGCATGTTTGGATACATGCAAAAAGGGTCATTGCGTACTGTTTGACCTGGCCAGGTACTACTTGGTCGAGGAGGTACATATTCTTGAATTCTATTCAAAAGGTACCCGGTTACTGGACTACCAAGCCTTTTTCATATGCATGTAGTAAGCTTAGAACTTTCCCTTTAGGATAAATACCCTTATAGGTTTTGTGTTTTCATTCAGGTCTACTTTTGTTTGATTAGAGTAGCTTTTTTCTTTCTTTTGAGCTAGGTTTCATCACTTGAGTCTCACTTTCTCTTTTCCAGGACCCTTTTCTTTCTTTTGAGCTAGGTTTCTCTTTCCCGGGACACTCCGTCTTTTGTCCCATGTTTGACGTCGTTAGACCGTTGCCTAACCTCTGTCATTTTTTTGAGCCGAGTTTCATCACCCAAGTCTCGCCTTCTCTTTCCAGGATCCTCCGTGCTTTGTCCCGTGTTTGACGTCGTTAGGCCGTTACCTTACCTCCATCGTTTCTTTGAGTCGTGTTTTATCACCTTAGTCTCACTTTCTCATTCCCGGGACCATCCGTGGTTTGTCCCGTGTTTGACAACGTTTGGCCATTACCTAACCTCTGTCAATTCTTTGTGCCGGGTTTCATCACTCGAATCTTGCTTTCTCTTTCTCATGACCCTCCGTGGTTTTTCCAGTGTTTGACGCCGTTAGAACGTTGCCTAACCTCCGTCATTTCTTTGAGCCGGGTTTCATCACCCTAGTCTCACTTTTTATTTCCTGGGATCCTTTGTGGTTTGTCCCGTGTTTGACGTTGTTAGGTCGTTGTCTAACCTCTGTCGTTTCTTTGAGCCAAGTTTCACCACCCGAGTCTTGCTTTCTCTTTCCCGGGATGGTTTATTGTTTATCCCATGTTTGACACCTTTAGGGCGTTGCCTATCCTCCGTCATTTCTTTGATCCAGGTTTCATCACCCGAGTCTCGCTTTCTCTTTCCTGGGACCCTTCGTGGTTTGTCCCGTGTTTGATGCTGTTAGGCCGTTGCCTAACCTCCATCGTTTCTTTTGAGCCGGGTTTCATCACCCGAGTCTCGCTTTCTCTTTTCCAGTACCCTCCGTGGTTCGTCCCGTGTTTGATGCCGTTAGGCCATTGCCTAACCTCCGTCGTTTCTTTGAGCGGGGTTTCATCATCCAAGTCTCGCTTTCTCTTTTCTGGGACCCTTTGTGGTTTTTTCCGTGTTTGACGCTATTAGGCAGTTGCGTAACCTCCGTCATTTCTTTGAAGCCGCGTTTGATCACCCAAGTCTTGCTTTTTCTTTCCCAGGACCCTCTGTGGTTCGTTCCGTGTTTAACGTCGTTAGGCCGTTGCCTAACTTCTGCCATTTCTTTTTTAGCCAAGTTTAATCACCCGAGTCTCACTTTCTCCTTCCCAGGACCCTTCATAGGTTTTCTCATGGCTTGACGCCATTAGTCTGTTTGCTTAACCCCTTCGTCATGTCTTCGGAGTCGGGTTTCATTAACCCATGCCTCCTTTTCCTTCCGAGAACTCCCAAGGATGTCTCAAACCCTTGAGGTCATTGGGCTTCAGACCTGACTTCTCTTTTTTTATGTCTAGGACCGAGCCTCATCAACCCGTACCTAGTTCTTTTTTTTGAGATTGTTGGGGTTGTCCCAAACCTTTGTGATTGTTGGGCTATTAGCCCAACCTCTTCTCTTTCATAAGAGCTGGGTTTTCACAAACCCATACCTCTTTCTTTCCGGGACCCTCCGTTGGTCATCCCAAGTCTCATAGTCATTGGGTCGGGACCTAGTCTAATTTTTGGTTAGGTCTTGTGCCTTTCCCCTTTCTGTTCAGTTCACCCAGAATTCCTTGAGTTCCGAGTTCCTTCGCCATCGAGCCACGGCTCGATGTTTCCCGATGATAGTCCTCTATTTTTTGCCTTCGAAGGACAAAAACGTGATAGTGTAAGTCAGTTTTTGTCACTGCATCTCCTTTATTGTGTAAGTTAGTCTTTGTCACTGCATCTCCTTTACTGTGTAAGTCGGTCTTGTACCGCATTCCCCCTTTTTATCGATTCAGTTGGTGAAAGTATAATTCGGCTTTATACGACGTCCTTTACTGTTTGAGCTCTGGCTCATCGGCTAAGTTGGTATCACGCCACAACACGACCTCCCTTACTGTATAAGCTCAGCTTCTCGTCGGAAAGGTCGCGCTTCGTTTCCCCTCCCCTTTTCTTTCCTGTCGTAGAGATTCAGAGTATCGTCCCACACCCTTTCTTTTTTTTCCATAGCCGTAGAGAGATAAGTCTCGACGAAAAGCCAGGCTGGAAAGCTCGTACACTTTCTCGTCGCTTAGGAATTTTTTTTTTTTTCCCTTTGGTTACTCTTTCGAAACCTCACCTTTTATGTCTTGCCGTAGAGATTCAGAGTCTCGACAGATAGCATCCGGGGCTTCCCGCACACATTCTTTTGTTTCCATAGCCGTAGAGAGATAAATCTCGACGAAAAGTAGGGCCCCTTTCACAAACCTTTTTTCTTTGGCCGTAGAGATTCAGAGTCTCGACGGATAGGCCGGTATCATCTCGTGCCCGTATTTTTTTTTTCTTCACCCGTCGAGACTCAACGTTCTGAGACTCGACAGAGAGGGCAAGTCGGTATCATCCCGCACCCTCGGAATTTTGTCTGCCATTTGAGATTCAGAGTCTCAGTGGACAAGCTGGGCTCCTCTCACAAACATTTTTTTCTTTGGCCGCATAGATACATCTCGACGGATAGGCCGGTATCGTTTTGTGCCCGTATTTTTCCTTTTTTCTTCGCCCATTGAGACTCAACCTTCTGACACTCGACGGAGAGGACAAGTCAGTATAGTCCCGCAACCTGGGATTTTTATCTGCCATTTGAGATTCAGGGTCTCAATGGAAAGTTGAGCCTCTCTCGCAAAACTTTTTTTCTTTGGCCGTAAAGATACGTCCCGACGGATAGGCCGATATCATCCCATGTCTATTTTTTTCTTTTTTCTTTGCCCCTAGAGACTTAGCCTTTTGAGACTTGATGGAGAGGGCAAGTCGGTATCGTCCCGCACTCTCAGATTTTCATCTTCCATTCGAGATTCAGGTCCCAATGGAAAGCCAAGCTCCGCTCGCAAACCGTTATTTTCGTCTATCATTTAAGACTCTGGTCTCAATAGAAAGATGAGCTCAGCTCGCAAATCTTTCTTTTTTCTACCGTTCAAGATTCAGGTCTCGACGGAAAGCCGAGCCTCACTCACACCTTCTTTTCGTACCATATCTGGGATCTTTGCATATCCCAAGGCGTTGAAGCAGTTTCGATGCTCTTTTAAGCTAGGTTTTTTCGGCAACCCCTTTTTAGGTCTAGAGATCAAGCATCTCGACGTCCTTTTTTGTTTTAAGGCAGGTTCTATCCCCCGCACACTTTATTTATCTCGCTCGGGATTTTCTAAAGAAATCCTGAGTTCCTTTTTCGTCGAGCGGAGGCTTATTCTCATCGAGTTGAGGCTTCGTGTTTATTTTTCTATTTTTAAGCCGGGTATCGTTACTTGTAAATTTTTTTTCTCTTTTTTTGGGTTTTTACGCGCTCCTTCGTCGAGTCCTAGCTACCCGTCTTGTTTCTCGCTATTGGTGTTGTTTTTCTGTTTCACCCTTCTCGTAGGATCGTCACGAGCTATAATGTCGAACGTTCTGATTCGTTTCCCATCTCTTCCTATATTAGGGTTTGTCATTTCTTTTTCAAGCTCTAATATGACGTCCATCTGGATTCGGCTACCGAGTGGAAGACTGGAAAGATTAAATCCCAATCCAGAAAGCACTACAATGGTAAGAGATGGTGATGCAAATGCTGCGGAAAATGTTGCATTGATCCAAAATCTGTCAGAGATGCAGCGAGCTTTGAAAGGCATGACCCTCACGCTCCAAGAACAGACCCAGGCCCAGGTTCAATGTCAAGAAGAAATCCAAACTCTACCGCTGAATCAGGTTCTAAGAAGTCCACAGGACGAACTAGTCAAGAACCAACTCTGGGATGGTGAACAGTATGGTATAGATCCCTCGGGAAATAGACCCACTACTTTTAATTTCAATGACACTCTGCCAGCTGCTGCTAATGTCGTTCAACCAGTTGCTACTACTACTGTTTCTATCGTTGTAATAGACCCAGCCTTGGCTCGGGAAGCCTTACTGTCTGTTAAGATTGACAGGTTGGAGAAGGTGTTGAGGAAAGCCAGAGGAGTCAATGAATACATGCTTGATGTTGAAGGACTCTTTGTGTTTCCTGACCCCAAACTGCCCTATAAATTCAATATGCTAGACATGGAAAAATTTGATGGTACCAAAGATCCTAGGATTCACCTACGGATGTATGTCAGTACCCTATCCCCCATGGGCATAAACGATCATCTAAAATCGTAACTCTTTCATAGGTCCCTTTCAGGGGCTGCTCAGCGTTGGTTTCTAACCTTGGAAGCTACTAGAACCAAAACATGGTAAGACATTACTGCCGCATTTATCGGGCAGTATAACTATAACGTCCAGCTAGGCGTGACTATAAGGGAGCTGAAACCACTAAACAAAACTCCTGGGAAGCTTTTGTTGACTTCCTAACCTGCTAGAATGGTAAAGCAGCAAAGATTACCGACTGGCCTGCAGAGAAAGAATAGGTCTGGACGGTGGTAAAGAACTTGCAACCTCAGTTCAAAAAATACCTCATCACTCAGCCACTCATGACATTTTAGCAACTATTTGATGTGGGAATCCAAATTGAGGATGCCCTCCATACAGGGGAAATTGAGAGGATAGAAGTCAAGACAGAAGGAGGTCAAAGTCCGCAAAGAACTCGAAAGCCCTATCAAGGTCAGACCTATCAAGGGCAGAATTATCACGGTCAGAATAGCTACCCGACCAACCAGGCTAACCCAAACCCGCGTAATAATAACGTGCCGAGGGTGGCAGAAATAAACCTTCTTAACCCTCAG
>JAUTBS010260729.1:0-11201 GCA_032361285.1 Aequorea victoria
CACAAACACAATATTAGAAACAATAAATCAATGTTGTTATAATCAAAACCAAAAATAAAGGCATGATTGAAAAAGGCTTTTAGGCCAACAAGGACAATGCAAACGATGAAGGAACAACAAAGGTTAAAGACCTCGTGGTTTCCCCACAAAGTAATGCAAAAAAAAAAAACATGTTTAAGGTCACGGGAACCGAAAATAAAAGAAATAAACTAGTTTAAGTTCATGAAGGATCTATTTATTTAGTTTACGGTTGTGTAGGACCGTCTGTTATCCTTTTAAGGTCATGAGTGGACCGACTTAGCATTTTAAGGTCCCGACCAGACCGATTTATCCTTTTAAGGTCATGAGTGGACCGAGAATAAAACAGTTTAAAGTTGTGACAGACTGGTCAATTTAAGGTCATGGTCGGACCGATTTATCATTTTAAGGTCATGAATGGACCGAGAATAAAGGAGTTTAAAGTCGTGACAGACTGGTCAATTTAAGGTCTTGGCCGGACCGATTTATCCTTTTAAGGTCATGAATGGACCGGGAATAAAGCAGTTTAAAGTCCTGATAGACTGGTCAATTTAAGGTCTTGGCCGGACCGATTTATCATTTTAAGGTCATAAATAGACCGGGAATAAAGCAATTTAAAATTGTGATAGACTGGTCAATTTAAGGTCATGGCTAGATCGATTTATCATTTTAAGGTCATGAATGGACCGGTTTAATTGAAGATTAGCTTTGGGGTCACGACAACAAAGGCTCGTGATTGTATATAAAAGACCATTGAAGTACGTCAGAGTTTTGAACTTTTAGTGGTTGTACCACCATGCACGTATTAACGGTCTTACTACCATTCAAATCTCGTCATGAGACCTTAATCACTTCGTTTTGATCGAACAGTTTAAAGTCATAAATGGACTAATTTGCTTAGTTTTAGGTCGTGAGACGGACCAAACGTACTCATTTTTAGGTCGTGAGATGGACCCAACGTAATCATTTTTAGGTCGTGAGATGGACACAAAGGTACACATTTTTGGGTAGTGAGACAGACCGATGACTCAGTTTTAGGTCACGAGACGGACCCTCTTTGAAATCCCGGGCACGTGAACGAAGCTCGTTGTGTAGGTAAAAGGATGATTTCGGTGATCGAGAACGATTGAAAAGCTTCGCTTATCGGAGATGGACCCCGAATTTTTGAATTTTTTAATTTAAAACTCATAAAAGAGTGAACGGAAGATGGATACTTGGTTGAGATGGCATCCACGTGGAGAGAGGTGGCGTGGGCGCCACGTGTCAATTGGACTAACCTGGCGCCATGAGGAGGGAAGTGGCACGCGACAAGTGATGATTGGTCTGACATAGCGTGCCACTAGGAGGGAAGTGGCACGCGCGTGGTGGCTGTGGCATGCCACTAGGAGGGAAGTGGCGTGCGCAGGGTAGCTGGTTGAAGCCAAATAGTCGCATGGTTTGGTTAATTTCGCGGTGGTTCATTTTAGACGGTCGTTCACTCTCGTCTTTCTCTCGCCGCACTCTCAACTCTCTATTTCCTCTCTAACCTTATTTTACCTCCAATGGAAAACATTGATGATCAGATGAATAGTGGCGCGAGGCATGGCCAAGGAAGCGCGGGTCACGAGGCATACCCTATTTTGGAAACTATGGCGATTACGGTCCTGACTGACGACACCGTGGACCCCACATGGCCTTTCGGGACCCCTACTACGGACTCATTTTCTCGAGCACCTGGGCCCTTTTATAAGGATCAGTGACTCTCATTCCAGTCATTCACACCATCTGGAGATCTCACAGACGCCATCTCATGCCATGAACGACCTGCTCACCGCTACCGACACCATTCGAGCCACGGAGGAGGGCGGGCCTTCGGAAGCGTTGGCCATGGAAAGCGTTAACACGCAGCCCAAATGGCGAAAAGCTCGGGAAGCGTTAACATGCAGCCCAAACGGCAAAAAAACAAAACATACACATATGCAAAAAAATATAATAAGAAATATAGGGTTCAAACTAATCATACAAAGTTTCTAAGTTTAGATCTGTTTTATTTGTAAGGGTTCAAGTTGTTTGGTTTAATGTTCCAAAAAATCATCCATCTAAATGCTTCGGGCCTACCTTGTGCATACATCTAAGTCCATGATTCTTTTTTAAAGTTTTTTAGCTTTCTTTGGTTTAATTAAAACAGAAATGAAATAAAAAGTAAAGAAAACATACCCGGCGGTTCGTCACAGAGAGGTGAACAGTCGGAGAACAAAGCAGCAACGCCGAGTCCGTGACACTGTCAGCATAGTAGAAGCGCATGGCTAGGAAAAACTCCTAAGAATGGACCGGAGGGTCGTACTGAGCCAGGTCGAAACCTCCCAGCATCTCAGCAACTAGAACCCCACTGATGGGATCTGGGACCTGAGGACTGTCCACTACTGGCTCCTCAGTGGTGTGGCGCTCTGAAGGTCTGCCCTCCTCCATGGCTCGGATAGTGTCGGCAGCGGGAAGCATGTCGTCCATAGCAGTAGATGGCTAGGAGACCTCTGGATGGTGTGACTGACTCGAATGGAAGTCACTGAGCCCTATAAAAGAGCCCAAGTGCTCGAAGAACGAGTCAGTGGCGGGGCTCCCAAAAGGCTGTGCAGGGTCCGCAGTGTCATCAGCAGGGATCGTAGCCGTCAGAATGGGTTCTGTCTCGTGACCCGCGCTGCCTTGGCCAGGGTTCATGTCGCTGGTTATCTGATCTTCATTGTTTGCCATATCGAAAGTTTGATCGGGAGTAGATGAAGTAGAAGAGAGTCGAGAGAGTTAGGAGAGTTGGGAGAGAGTTGAGAGAGTTGGGAGTGCGTTGAGAGAGAAAGACGAGTGAACCGTCTAAAATGAACCACCGCACAACTTAAACCAAACCTCGCGACCTTTCACATGACTGGCGCTCACCACTTCCCTCCTACTGGCACGCCACATCAACAAGCGCGCGCCACTTCCCTCCTCCAGCCGCCAGGCTTGCACCACCTCACTCCTAGTGGCACGCCAGGTCAGCCAATCAACACGTGGTGCCACACCACCTCTCTCCTCGTGACACCAGCTCAGCAAAGTAACACATGGCACAAGCCACATGTCCACTTCCCGTTCGTTATTTTATAAGTTTCAAATTAAAAAAAAATCTAAAATTTAGGGTCCCTCCCCGATGAAAGAAACTTTTAAGAATCATTCCCAATCAACGAAAATTGAATACTTTGGGTCCATCTCATGACCTAAAACTAAGTAAATCATTCCGTTCACGACTTTAAACTGAACAACCTAAAAGTTGGACGAAGCAATTAAGGTCGTCTGATGGGACTTGAATGATAGTACAACTGCTAGCACGTTGAATGGTGGTACAACCACTAAGGTCCGAGGATTTTTGAATGGCAGTACAACTGCTACGTGTTTGAATGGTGGTACAACCACTAGTCTTTGTCAGCATAACCTTAAAATCTAATCTTTAACCCAAATCAGTCTGTTCACAACTTTAAACTGAACAACCTAAAAGTTGGACGAAACAATTAAGGTCGTCTGAAGGGACTTGAATGGCAGTACAACTGCTAGCACGTTGAATGGTGGTATAACCACTATGGTCCGAGGACTTTTGAATGGCAGTACAACTTCTATGTGTTTGAATAGTGGTACAACCACTAGTCTTTGTCATCATAACCTTAAAAGCTAATCTTTAACCCAAATTAGTCCATTCACGACTTTAAACTGAACAACCTAAAAGCTGAAAGGTCATCTGACAGGATTTGAATGGCAATACAACTGCTAGCACGTTGAATGGTGGTACAACCACTAAAATCCGAGAACTTTTGAATGGCAATACAACTGCTACGTGTTTGAATGGTGGTACAACTACTAGTCGTTGTCATCACAACCTAAAAGCTCGTCTTTCTCGGTCCATTCATGACCTTAAAAGGGTAAATCGGTCCTACGCGACCTTGAAAGGAACAAAAAGTACGATCCCATGAAACCTTAAAAGGATGGCAAGTGGTCCTACATGACCTTAAACTGAATAAGCAGTCCTTCACGACCTTAAATTGGTTTGTTTGTTTGTCTTTGGTCCCCGCAACCTTAATTATGTTTTCTTGTGCAACTTTATGGGGTAACCACTAGGTCTTTAACCTTTGTTATCTCTGCATCATTTTCTTTGTCTCCATGAACTACGCTGGTCTGATCCTTTCAAACAAGATACGTAGGCAGCTTGATGTGAACTCAAGTACGATCGTTTTGCTTTTCATGCTTATTTTGTTTTTGTTTTCTTATTTTTAGCCTAAGAACGGTTTAGTAGAAAAGGACTGTCTATGAGAATTTGACATTCACTCACCCACGCGTTGTGGTAAGAGTTCTATCAAAGAGGGACAACTGTAGATACTCCAATTTTGACTAAATTGTGCATAGGCTTGTTCCGTTAGCTTCCGATGATGAGTGCATATATTAGCCGCGTCGAAGGAAACTCCGTGCAGGTCCGAAGTCCAAGGAATACCCTAGAATACTCCAAAACACCCTAAAAATACCTAAAATACCAAAAACATCCCTCGGTGCAGCTTCTACTAGGCCCGCGCCACCTTCTAAGTGGCGCACACCACTTTTCTCAAAAAAAAAAACCTACGTCATTTCAAACCCTAAGCCACTTTCCTCCAACCTGTTGCATGCCACTGTTTTGTTGTGCCCCTGGCCATGCCAAGTCAAGGTTCCCTAAGCCACCTTCACCATGGCGGGAGCCACTACCAACCTAGTGCACGCCACCTTCACCAGGAGCGCGCCACCTTTTGAGAGGAAGCTTCTGCCTTTTCGAAAGCTTCCTCATCCAAAATCTATAAATAGGAGGCCTTTCCCCTCTTATTTCAGATCTATAAGGAAATACAAGCCAAAACTTTACACAATTGAAAAGATCCCCAAAACTCATAAGCCTTAAAGTTCTGCTAAATTAGACCCCAATTTTGACAAGCATCAAACCTCTGCAGAGTTACAACCCCCCTAAATTGATAAGCCTTAAAGTTCTGCCGAATTATAAACCCGAAACAAAGAAGTTACCAAAACTCTACTGAATCTGAGATTTAGACTGCAAAAATGGACTAATCAAACAACAGAATCCCTTGCATTGGATCGACTCCGAGGACTCGGAGACCGCACAGGAGGCTTCTCGGGTAAGACGCGTCGTATTTGAGGAAAGCTAGGGAACTGCTTAAAACTTAACTTTTTGCCTGGAATATACGGTAAGCTTCTTTTTCTTATCTTTTTCATCTATTTGTTTATCTTAGTTTATTTTATTCGGTAAAAGGGGAGAAAGAGGTCGTTGGCCTCATTCTCCCCGGTTCTATTTTTTATTTATGTTCAAAGCATATTTTTTCCTTTCTTAGAACATGATGTTTTTTTAATTTTTTACTTTTTTAAGTATATAAAAAATGCATAAAACGTAGGATTTAGACTATGTGTTGAAAATTTTATGTGAATTGTCATCTTTTTTGTTTTCTCCTTATACAAAAATGTATTTGCACAAAAAAAAAATACTATTTTCTCAAAACAATAGCCACTTTTGAACCTCACAGTGTCGAACTCACTCTTTTATACTGATGCGCGCCACTGTCAAAGTGTCCACAAGTCAGCATGCGCCAGGTTGAGAGGTGGCGAGCGCCACCTCTGTTGAAACCAATGGCTTTTCCAGTAGCTTTTCTACATCTTTTTTATGTTTAACAACATGTTTTCTATGTATCAATTGCACTGATGTATTATCATCCCCCATTTGACATGCAATTAAGTGTAAGAATGTATAGAAAACCTTAGTTTTAGTTTGAGTTTTTCTTTCTTGTTTTCTTTTGTATGTTCTTTCTTCAAACCACATTTTTTATATGTTAGTTTTGATAAATTTAACACAAGAACAAAAGAAACGGTTAAGTAGAGGCCAGTCTTCGGATCGGGTGAGAGGGGTGTCTAACACCTTCCCCTTTCGTAAACTAGCTCATGAACCATTATATCTGGTAACGATGGACTAATTTCTTGAAAGTTTTGTTTTCTTAATTTTTCATTAAAAACCAAGTGGCGACTCCAATTGTGCGGCCTTTAACACGAACGCATTTGAGAGGCTCTCTTTTCAAAACATAAAAACCCTGCTTTTTCTATTAAAAATCTTAAAACCGAGAGCATGTTTTAAATTTAAAAGAACAAGGGTGTCGAGTTTTTCAAGAAGGTTCCTCACAATAGCCCTCTTTAAAATTATTTTCATATTTTGAACATTTTCTCTTCCTATGTTCATTTTTGACGCACTACCCGATAATAGATAAAAGTTATGATTTTCTGCTATAAAAATATATTTCTTACTTTGATCATGTGTTTTTATGGATCAAAAACCGTTTTCATGAAAATTCATGCATGAATCTTATGTTTTTCAAACCTTTTAATACCATGTGGTTTATTTCTAAATTATTTTAAAAAAAGTGTTGATTTTCGACACTGAACCCGTTTGGGGCCCATTTTTCATAATTTATGACTTCAAAACTATTTTCCTAATAATTATAAGTTATGGGCTATTATTCAGATTCCTTTTCTAAAATTTAGCTATTTGTTGAAATGTGAACCATCCGGGCCAAAAAAATTATATTTTTGACATTTTATGTCTAAACTACATATTTTTTTGAGGACTTTTTAAAAATACTGATAAATATTATTTTGCGCAATAGAAAATTAGGATTTTGTTATTCTGTAAATATGTCATGCTAGAATGCATGCTATGATTTACCGCTTTCTAAACATAGTCACATACTGATTAGTACATGAAAAATATAGTATCATGCGACTTAGTTAACACTGATGTTAAATGCTGAAATTAACTTGCACACAAGTACTACCGTGATTGAGCTATTAGGCAGAAAACTGATTGTTTGCATTGTACCTAGATAAGTAGAATTTAGGAATCTATGAATTTTCATCGGTTATCCCGAAAGGTGATAAATGGTTACGAATCTTGAGGATCTTATTTCTAGATAAAGTGTTTTCTTTTACAACTTTTTGCGTGCTTGAGACGAAAGTACGGCCACGTATCTCTTTTTTCCTCTTAATACATTCAAACGCAAGCCTACCTAGTAAGTCTGTTTAAATGCATTTATGCATTAGTTAGGTATATAAACTTAATGAACCGAAACCAATAGCGTTGAGTAGAGGCTAACCATGAGATTAGGCTGAGTGGGTGCTTAACACATTTTCACTCAGTATCTTAGCCCCCGAACCTGATCTATGGTGATGAAAGGACTAAGAATAACCCACGAGAGTCACGCATAGGTTCTTAGACCTTAAAACCAAGTAATGACTCCAGTTTGTACCAAGCCTCCGTCTCGAGATTATTACTTCCGCAATTGAATTGATGGGTGTCGTAGGATTGAGATTCGATTGTTTACCTATGAATGTCATGGTTTGACACGTAACGACACCTTTTTGTCTTACCAACCTGAAGGGCTTGATCCCGATAGGGACTAAAACCTATTTCCTCAACGAAGAGGGTGGGGTACCTATAATTGGCTTTAGCTATTTGATAGTAAAATTTTGGCCTCCTCTCCTTTGGACGTAGGCTTTAACGCCGAACCACGTAAATTCTTGTGTCTTTGTGTGATTGTTCACTCGACCGCACTTTGATCATTGGATATATTGTGGTTGTTATTGAATCGCTTGAGTGACGATATTATTATTTGTTCGCTTGATTAGCAATATTACTGTTTGTTCGCTTGAGTAGCGATTATATTGTCTATTTTCTATTCACATAAGGAGGGAAAAATTAAGATTTTCTAAACATATAATAGGAATACGTATTCACAAATAAGTGACTTTTCACCAATATACTTCTAATATAATAAGTATTTTTTTATACATCACTCATTATATAATACAAATAGTTATAAATATTAAAGTCCAAACAACGTTCATTTTTTTAAACAAAAATGTATTTTAATTAGGTACTTAATAGTATTCGATGAACTTAATTTTTTCATAAATAATATACACGCTGAAAATAATAAAATGAGCAAGTTAAATTATCAAAATAGACCTATTTTAAGCCTAAAATAAACTGAACTGAATCGGCCCATTACTTATAAGACTGGAAAGAAGCCTCATTCTTCTATGTATACTCTTAAAAGAGCATATCGTATAGAGGATATCTTACAGCGGCATTGTGTATTATAGGTGGTGTTAAGTGCGGTTAGGTTAATGGGTGGGTAGGGATGTAATTTCTCTTGCCCGGCTTCTGTCCTTCCCTCTAGCCGGCCAACCCAGCCCATGTATGTTCTTGTTTTGTTATGTACAATTTTTTTTGATTTCAATAACATGTGAAATAGAAATAATATTATTGATTCCTATTAGAAGGCAAACAGGATCACTGCGTACACACACATGCCTAAAGTGTAAGAAGGCAAAAAGGATCACTGCGTACCGTTTGACACGGTCAAGTTCAGCTTGGCCGGTTAGGTATATTCTTGATTCCTATTCAGAAGGTACCCGGTTACTGGACTACCAAGCCTTTTCATTGGCATTTAGTTAAGCTTAGAACTTTACCTTTAGGACAAAAACCCTTATAGGTTTATATGTTTTTGATTTTTGTTTGCTTTTGATTGATTAGAGTAGCTCTTTCATTTTGTTGGTCGGGTCTCGACCCGTGCCTCCTTTCTCTCTCCCAGGTCTTTTCTTGTTTTGATGCCGTTAGGCCGTTACCTAACTGTCTTTTGTTTCGTTTGGCCGGGTCTCGACCCGTGCCTCATTTTTCTCTCCAGGGTCTTTCCCTGTTTTGACGCCATTACGCCATTGCCTAATTATCTTTTGTTTTATTTGGTCGGGTCTCGACCCGTGCCTCGTTTCCCTCTCCCGGCTCTTTCCCAGTTTTGACGCTGTTAGGCCGTTGCCTAACTGTCTTTTGTTTTGTTTGGCCGGGTCTCGACCCATGCGTCATTTCTCTCTCCTGGGTCTTTTCCAATTTTGACGCCATTAGGTCGTTGCCTAACTGTCTTTCATTTCGTCAGGTCTCAACCCGTGCCTTGTTCTTTTCCCCGGGACCCTCCGCGGGTTGTCCCGGGTCTGACGCCATTAGGCTGCTGCCTAACCGTCAGTTTGTTTTTCTTTTTTCCGGGTCTCGACCCGCACCTCTTTCTTTTTCCCGGGACCCACCATGGGTTTTCCCAATTTTGACACCATTAGGCCGTTGCCTAACCCTTTCGTCACTTCTTTAAGATGGGTTCAATCAAACTCGTGCTTCTTTCCTCTTTTGAGATTTTTTGAGGATGTCTCGAACCCCTGAGGTGTTAGGGTTCGGACCTAACTCCTCTCCATTTGTGTCTAGGACTGGGCCTCATCAACCTGTGCCTTATTTTTTTTTGGTTTTGGGATGCCTTCGGGGTCATCCCAAACTTTTTGCGGTTGTTGGGCTGTCCGTCTAACTCCCTTTTTTCTGTAAAGAGATGGGTTGTAGCAACCCATAACTCTCTCTTTCCGGGACCCTCTGTTGGTCGTCCTGTGTTTCTTTGTTGTTGGGCCGAGATCTGGTCAAACTTTTTGACGAGGCCCCGTGCCTTTCCCTTTCGTGTTTTATTCACTCAGAATTTCCTAAATTCTGGGTTCTTTTTACATCAACCCATGGCTCGATTCCGGGACCCTCCGTTGGTCGTCCCGTGTTTCTTTGTTGTTGGGCCGGGATCTGGTCAAACTTTTTGATGAGGCCCCATGCCTTTCCTTTTCGTGTTTTGTTCGCTCAGAATTTCCTGAATACTGGGTTCTTTTGACATCGACCCATGGCTCTATGTATTGGATGATAGTCTTTTGTAGTCCTCAGGCAATCGCTGTGTAAGTCGGGTACGCCCCACATCACTTGTGTAAGTCGGGTCCGTCTCGCATCACCCGTGTAAGTCGGGTCCGTCCCGCATCACCCGTGTAAGTCGGGTTTGTCCCGCATCACTTGTGTAAGTCTGGTTGAGTCAGTATTGTCAGCATAAGTCAGGTCCTCCTTGCATCCATCGTCGTCAGAGCTTCGGCTCCACGAAAAAGTCATGTATTGCCCCCGCGCGCGACCTCCCTTGCCGTTTGAGTTCACCCTCCACGGAAAGGTCGCGACCTGTCTCTCCCTCCCCTTTCTTTTCATCTGTAGAGATTTAGAGTCTTGACGGAAGTCAGGGCTTCCCGCAAACCTTTATTTTTTCAGTCGTTTGAGATGCAGGGTCTCAGAGGAAAGCCGACGCACACCGCAATTTTTTTTTTCCTGCCGTTTGAGACTTCTCAGACGGAAAGCCAACACACATCGCAAATTTCTCTTTTTTCTGCCATTTGAGACTTCTCAGACGGAAAGCCTGCGCACACCGCAAATTTCTCTTTTTTTCTGCCATTTGAGACTTCTCAGACAGAAAGTCGGTGCACACTGCAAATTTCTCTTTTTTCTGCCGTTTAAGACTTCTCAGACAGAAAGCCGGCGCACACCGCAAATTTCTCTTTTTCTGCCGTTTGAGACTTCTCAGACGGAAAGCCGGTGAACACCGCAAGTTTTTATTTTTTCTGCCGTTTGAGACTTCTCAGACGGAAAGCCGGCGCACATCGCAAATTTCTTTTTCTACCGTTTCAGACTTTGGTCTCAGACGGAAAGCCGGGTCCATCCCGTATTTCTTTTTTTTGCTATCTGAGACTTCTCATACAGAAAGTTGGCGCACACCGCAAATTTCTTTTTCTACCATTTGAGAATCCAGTCTTAGACGAAAAGTTGGCGCACACTACAAATTTCTTTTTCTACCATTTGAGGCTCCGGTCTCAGACGGAAGGTCCGGTCCATTCCGTATTTCTTTTTTCTACCGTCTAAGACTTCTCAGACGGAAAGCCGACGCACACCGTAAATTTCTTTTTTCTACCGATTGAGGCTCGGGTCTCAGACTGAAAGACGAGTCTGTCCCGTATTTCTTTTTTCTGCCGTCTGAGACATCTCAGACGAAAAGCCTGCGCACACCACAAATTTATTTTTCTACCGTTTGAGACTCCAGTCTCAGATGGCAAGCCGGGTTTGCCACATATTTCTTTTTTTGGCCATTTAAGATTCAGAGTCTCAAACGGAAATTCAGGCATTATTACCCATAATATTTTTCCTTTTTAGGGTTTTTCACGCGCTTCTTCGTTGGGTTTTAGCTATCCATCTTGTGCCTTGCCGTCTAGCATACGTCTCATGTGTC
>JAUTBS010260840.1:0-11200 GCA_032361285.1 Aequorea victoria
CTCTCATTACTCAAATTCATGAATTGGTCCAAGGCTAAATTATAAATTACTATCCCCAACTCATTAATAATTAAATTCTCCTTAAAATTTCATTATTAAAATACAGGATGTTACATATATATTTTGATTATATATGTTTTGTCTTTGATTCTAATGACATAAATATGTTATAATTCTAATTATTTACATGTTTTGGAGGTCTGAGCATAACTAGGCTATAATCTAATAAGACGATGATATATATATATACATATGTACATAACTGTAACTTGTATATATATATACACACTGTTATATATAATTTACAATTACAAGTTCTTGCTTCTAATTCTTTATTGTATCAACGTGGTTAATCTTAATTATTTACATGCTTGGGTGATCTGATCATTAAATAACTATAATCTAATGATAATATACATATATGTACGTATATATATACTCCTACTATAAAAACCAAAACGGAGCTTGGTTCGTACATGTGATCACCGATGGTGATGGTGGTGGTGGTGATCACGGTGGTCATGCACGGTGGTGATGCACGGCAATGGTGGTGCTGGTTGGTGATGATGGTGCATGGTGGTTTCGGGGGTTGGGGAAGAGGAGAAACGAGAGGGAGAGTTTAGCAGAGCTAGAGAGAATGAAAGAGCATGGAAGGAATGAATCCCCTTTAAAATGAGATGGAATCCTCAAGATGAGGGATTAACTCTGATCTCCCTCAATAATCCTTATCATTTCCAACCAATTCCACCCTTTAAGGAAGGAACAACTGACTCATTCCCCATTTGAATTTTTTCCGTAGCCACATCAGTTGGTTTCTTATTTCTTTCCTTTATTTCCTTTTTATTTAATCTTTCATAAATTAATTAGGTGCGGTAAAAATTAATTTATTCTACTAATCTTTTGAAGTTTTATTATTTTTAATTAATTTAGCATTAAGAAATTCCCTTTTTAGATTTTTATACAATTTTGGTAATTCAATTATTTTCCTTTATTAAATCAACACTACCACATTTCATTTTTATTAATTGAAAGTTTTCCAACATCATTATTAGTTTAATTAATTATATTTTTATTAGTTAGTTTATTTGAATTAATTGATTTATTATTTTATTAATAATTAGTTTAAAAAATTTTAAAATTTTACCGAGTTTTACAGAAATATGCTTAGTCCGATCACCTTTGATATAGTCATCTCTGATCTGTGTAATACTGTATTATCTTTATACAATATTATTGGATTGCTTTTAATAGAAGATAACCCATGTTTTTTGTTGAATATGATGGATCATTGACCGTAACCAAATACACTATCAGCTTACTTCATGAATTGTCATTATCTCAGAGTGATTTGATAAAATTGCAGTTAATATTTTGTTTACAGATCTCCATGATATAGTTGTATCACTATAAGTAAATACATACCCTATTTGCGATCGAGCCTTATGTTGGTCTAAAAAATAGCCACCATCTGCATATTTGAGTAATTGTTGTTTTATCCATTTGCATATAACAAACCTAAGTTTGTTGTTCCTTGAAGCTATCGCAATATGTGTTTTGACTCCATTCCAATATTTTTGAGTTGGTGCAGAACTATATCTTGCTAATAAATTGACTGAGAATATTATATTAGGTCTTATACAATTTGCAAGATACATAAGAGCACTAATTGCAATTAAATATGGTACTTCAGGATCAGGAAGTACTTCATCATCTTCTTGAGGACAAAATGGATCTTTCTTTATATCAAGTGACCGAATAACCGTAGGAGTACTCAAAGGATAAGATTTATTCATAGAAAAGTTTTTCAGAACTTTTCTTGTATATATTGACCGATGTATAAGAATTCATGTTGATAAATACTCAATTTGTAGGCCGAGACAATATTTTATTTTGTTTAAGTCTTTCATCTCAAACTCATTTTTTAAACAAATAGCATTTTTTTGCCAACTCTTTTGAAGTCCAAACAAGATTCAAATTATCTACATATACGAAGATAATAGAAAATTCGGATTCTGACATTTTAATAAAAATGCATAGACAGATTACGATCGTTGCAACTTGATCGAATAAACACTTTTAGATTTTGCATTGCATGTTTCAGACATATGATATGCTTCAGAGATTTTCATATAAATATCAATATCAAGATAACCATATAAATAAGCTGTAACCACGTCTATGAGATGCATATTCAAGTTTCTAGCGCTTACCAAGCTAATAAAAAATTTAAAAATTATTGCACCCATGACAGGTGAATATATTTCTTCGTAATCAATACCAGATCTCCGTTAGAAACCTTGTGCAACGAGTCGTGCTTTCACTATTACGAAAGGTACATTGTGCGACGGCGTGATACTATCGCTAATAATTAAAAAGTTTTTAGTGACTATTGGGGTCGTAACTATTGGGTTCGCAAAAATTTTTAGTGACGGTATTTAGCCGTCGCTAATGTTAACGACGGCAAAATGTACTTTTAGTGACAGTATATTTGTCTTTTTAAAAACTATTTAGAACCTTATTTTTTGCTACTGCATTTAATCTGTCGCAAACAATACTTTAGCGACTGTTACTTTGCCGACGCCAATACTATTAAAGTCTTATATTTTTGCGACTGCATTTGTACCGTCGAAAATACTATACTTTTAGTGACAACTACTACCGACGCAAATAATATTTATACCCCAAACATTTAGCAACGGCCATAGTACTGACACAATTTTTTTTTGCTATATATATATATATCAATTCATTCAAATATCTCTATATCTTTATAATATTCATCCATTCATTTTCTATAACAAAATATTCATTCAATTCAACCAATCATTCATTCATTCACATTCATTTCCTGTAACAAAATATTGAATCATTTCTTATAACAAAATATTCATTCATTCCTTATAACAAAATATTCATTCATATTTAATCAAAATAAATCACAATATACTAATATGTGTGCACCAAATGTACACTCTTAAGACAATATTAGAGTTTTAAACAAAAAATTTAATCCAAAATAATTGTCATAAATGAAGTAGAAACTACTAGCTCATATATATCTCTCATCAATTCAACCGTTTCGTTCCACCTGAAAAAATCACAAGTTCCTATATATATCTTTGTCATTCTCTATCACCTGAAAAAATAATTAAAATTAGTCAGAAACATGATAATTACATAAAGTATAGAATTTACAAATATAAAAATAAATCAATAAATTAAGTTACAATATACATCACAATATCGCGAAACAACATTCCGACTAACAGCTTCTCCAACTGTGTTAAAACCTCGGCGAGGTCTTTGTAAACGAGTATTAGCCTTTTTTTGCTTTTTGAACAAAAATTTTGCAATATTCTGAAACTAATGGTACTCCATATACTTCAAACAACAGGTTCATAGTAATCAAAAGTCCTTTGACCAAATTGTGTTTTGGAATATTAAAATTAAGCAAGTATACTTCTGTTACAACCTACAAGTATAGATATGAATTTAAAAAAACCAAGTTATATATATCAATAAATTTAAACTTTATCTAATTGTATTTTAATCTACTGTGACATCCCACATCGATGTGTTAGTGGATAGATTATTAATATATAATGAATCACTAGCATGGTACTAAATAACTGGAGCACAAGCTTCTGGACCAAGTAAATAACCAACCTTTCACAGGTTGTTGGGCCAACAACCGATTAATTATTACACTAGATCATCAACAGTTTTTTATCATTCCGCGATTGATCATTCAGTTGTTATATTTTCTTCATTTTCCCCCTTCCCACTTGATTTCCTCTAACAAACTGCACAATTAACAAACCAGCAAACTAAACTATTCTTTCAACTTTTTTTTTTATAGATATTACTAAATACTAGCCAGATGATCACATCTCTATTGCCATTCATACGAGTGCCATTAAAATTGAAAGTCTTCCTGAAGCTTCCGATGACCGCTAAGCCTTTCTGTCAATTATTAAGTTTTCTCTTCTTAAATCCATTTGCTTCTAGCTGACAAGATACAAACATATACAGAAAAAAGGGAGAGAAAAAATAGGCAAGAGCCAAGAAAAAGAAGAGGAAAAAAATAGGAAGAAGAGAGGCAGCAACCCCAGTCCCCATTAATAGCCTAAATTGGTTATTCTTTTTACATTAATCAACCAGTAGGCGTAATGACTTTTCCTACAACTTTAAATTTGGTTGATATCCTGAAGTAGATTGATTTCCCAAAAAGAATTCGCACCATAAAGAAAAACAATTTTAAATTAAAGGAATTATATTCGGAAGGCATTGAAAGGAAACTTGTCACACCCACTCCCTGAATGATAGCTAAACCTACTCGGAGTAGTGCGGCACAGACTCACCTAATTAAAATAATTTTAATTAATTAAGGGATCGATGCACTCCGCATCAACCATAGATCATTCTTGCAAGATTATTTAGTCATCATTCATGATCAAAGTTTATAAATCAGTAAGGGATCCTCTATTCTTAAATTCAAAATATAAGTTTTGTTCTACGGAATACTCAATTCCCAACCATACATTCAAGTATTATAACAACCTGTTCAAATATTACAACTCAAAAGTATTTGAACAACAAGATTTCTTCTCAAAAACCTTCCTCCTCGCGCTAGTAGACCAACCTCTACCTAGAATTGATATTTGCAACAAAAAAAGTTATAGCAGAGTGGACTTAGCATCATAATAAAAAGTATACAACAAGAGTAATTATTCATGCAGGATTTTCGTACAGAAAACAAAAAATTTGATCTTGCAACTTATGTAGAAAAATATATGTTTTCATCATTTGGCTCACTAACCCAACCCATACGATTTTATAAAAATATTTTCTTCTTTCAACATATTGGTCTACGGCCCAACTTTCAAGTTAAATAACAACTCTTACTCTTTTTCAACATACGGCCTTATGGTCAAATCTTAATAATTTGTAAAAATATTTTTATACCGGCCCTACGGCTCATTCATCTTTCTGATTTCTCAACATACGGCTCTATGGCCCAAAGTAGCTTTAAAAGCTTTTCTCATCAACATACGGCTCTTAAGCCAACTGATAAAATGCTTATTAGCATATTATACGTGCTCACTAGCACATACATACTACATCTTTCAGTGACTAAGTAGTCATCTACCTCGAGACCTGGAGTTTCTACGGTACCGTAACCTCAATCATGACTCAATTAATTTAGGGTGGCGAATATGAGGGCCACTCTTTAATCACCAGTGGTAGGTGCTACAACTCGAGCATAGCTCGCGTAAGCCTTTAAGGCAACAAGTCGGTATAGCCGCAACAATTTTGTATAAAGTCCGCAACATCTCGGATAAAATCCAGAACAACTCGGGCAAGCCCGCAACAACTCGGGATAGTTACCCTCAATAACTTGACACTTTTCAACAATATAATATATTTTAAATAAAGTAGCTTTTCATACACACACAAGCAACTCATGCTCAGAATCTCTATATTTTAAGAGAAAATAACTTTCATTTGTACGAGCAACACAAGCTCACAATATCTTTCATAAAACTCTTTCGTAAACATGATGAGTAATTCATAATATAAAACATGATAACAAAATATTCTCATAAATGTATTTAAAATATCTTCATAATATACAAGTCATTATGATATTGCTAGTCACTCTCACCTGATTCGAGTATCTCAAGGTTCACTTCTTTAATTCTGATGCGTCGCTCCACCGTTCACGGCTACCCCTCCGGGACCTAGGTTTCATGACCACCAATGAATAAAGAACAACTTATTTTCTCATAGGTATTTATGTATAAGAATAACTTATGTATTTTAGTTAATCCTAAAATGACCCCAATTCCTTAGGTATGGAACCTCTTTTTCATATGGATTCTAAAATACTACTTATTGATCCCATGGTCTTAAATGATACTTAGCATTTTATTAATATAATAATACTCTTATAAATGTTAATTGTCCATTAGATTTGCTAAGAACCCACATCTTTGGGCTTAGGTACTTAGTTCATCTTGAAAAATCTTTATTTTTTTTCATTTTTCTGAAATTCTAAATTTTATCCCACTTATTGTAAAATCGTTTACAATTATCTGGACACATTAAAAAGGATTGTCTAAGATGTTAGCTACATTTTGCATGTAGTAGTAACCAAGAGCCCAATGTGACTAGAAAGGACTATAAAAATTAATATGGCAGAATCTGTCAAAAAAGAGCCTGTTTGGAAGAATCAACATATCGCGCCATCTACCCAACAAAAATGTGTTTTATAAATTTGGGCTGAAACTAGACCCATAGACCTGTCTTTGGATAGGTTTCTCATCTCATGAGGATTGTTCTAGAATAATCTACAAGAGTTCAAAGATGGTTGTTTTACTGCCTCACTATCACACAAACTTCCAAAATGACATAGGAGTTCAAGAATACATTTTTGTGTCCAAACAAAAATCATACTTACTCAAGACATCATGGAGAGGCTCTGTTTAAAACATATTTTAATTTGGGAAATATTTGCCTCACACGAAAATTTCATAGAGTTGCTCAAAAGTCACACTGTTTTGATGATTATTTCACAATCACACACAACATCCAACTTCTCCTATTTTAGCACATTCAGGGCATGTCTAAACACTTCATGGGAACACAATATGTCCATCAAAAGGTACCCATATTTTCTTTCATTACTTCTCCTTTATCTTTGATCATCAAAAAGTTTCCCTAGAACAAGGTCTCACACTTTCTTTTCTTGTTTCCTTGGTTCATCTTCATTCTTATTCATGTTTCTTTTATCTTAGAGTGGGTTTGAAATAAGAAGAAGATATTAGAAGATAGAGGTCTTGAAGATCACTTACTTGGTAGTCTTACTTACTCCAAGAAACTAGGACTTAGTTTTAGATTTCTTTCCTTATTCCGTCTTTATTTTCTTCTTTCTTTCTTCTCCTCCTTTTCTTCTTCTTCTTCTTCTTCTTCTTCTTGATCGAAATTTAGAAAGAGAGAGAGGGAGTGGAGAAATATTTTAATGTGTTGGGAAGGGTCGTAAAGCTTGAAGGTGAAATGACTAAACTATCCCTCATTTAGTTCCAATTCAACTCAAAATCGAATTCTTGTTCTTCCAATTTGATTCTAATCCAATTAAATCTTGAGCTCCAAGAATTCTAATATCATGTTTGGATTCAATAATTCATTTTCCTTAGGCCTTAAGGCCTTGTTTGGTTTAATGGGGAACAAGTTTCCTAAAATCAAGGTACCTGACAAGACATCTCATTTTTTCTTTGATTTTAATTCTAATTATGTCCCATCACATCTTCTCTCCTCTTATCATTCTCCATGTGCCTTACACTATTCCTTGAAGACTTATGAGGCTTGATGAGGTAAGAAAACCATCATTTAAAGAAATCATCATTTCATTTCATTTCATTTCATTTCATGTCTTTTCTTTTCTTTTTTATTTTTTTCTTTTCTCATAAAAAATGTCACATCACTCCCCCTCTCCTAGGGGAGCCAGCCAAACCTCTTTTGTAAGCTTCATTTTATTGTTTTATTTATTTATTTTAATAATTCACGAGAATTAAAATGGATTTTGGGCCATTTTAAAACTTTTATACCAAAATTTAAATTTTTGAGCCTTTCTTGTTTTGGGCTAAAGAATTAATTACTATTGGTCCTCAATTAATTAATTGGGCCTATTTATATTTATATTTTGGGCTTCCATAATTTCTTGGCCCATTTTAATTTCTATGTTTTTGGCCTATGTTAAAAACTGCGCCAAGATTCGCTTTTGCGCCTTGCGTCATTTTACTCGACTGTCATTCACTGGTTCATAGGCCTTTACTCATTTCTTGAACCAAAGCTTATAAAATTATTTAAAACCCACTTGAGTTCTCTTCTTAAGACTTTTTGAATTATCCAATTAGGCTTCCAAACAAATCCTATACTTAGGTTACATGTCCTGTGTCTCAACTTGATTCTTAAGAGAGATTACCAACAAGACTTCTCCTTAATTCATAAATAAATGAAATTTGAATTCTTAAAATTTACGGGATGTTACATTCTACCCTCCTTTAAAAAATTTGTTATGAAATTTTAATGTATTTGATACTCCTTAGGGAAAGTTTCTCAATGTCTTATCTTTTCTTTTCTCCAAATATTTCATCATATCTTCTCATATAGGTGTGTACTCTAAAGATTCTAGCATTTTACTCCACTTATTATTTCTTTGGTACACTAGTGACAAAAAGGTATCAATTCTAAATTACACAAAAATAAAAGTACATTTTCCTTCCTTTCCCTTGTCTTGCCTTGAAATAGTTGATCCATAATCCATGATCCTCTTGCTCCCAATTGATGATGCTGCAGGGAATCCTTGTTGTGCGTATTACGTAACTATGTGCCCTGGTTCTCCACATCGATAACAGACTATTCCTCTATCTGATTTTGGGCAGTCTTTTATGAAATGGTCCATGGCTCCACATCGAAAACAACTTGAACTTTTTCTATTCATGTTTCCACTAGGTATCTCTTTACCTCCATGTCCCAAAGCGTTGGCTATTGACTGGTAACTCTAAATATGAGAAACTTGCGTCTTATGACCATTTTTCTTAGAGTAGTTCCTCCCATTACATCTCTCAGGAGAACTTTCAATCTTACAATTTTTAAATTATTCCCGTCTATTAGTTGTTTCACTCACATCATTTTCTACCATTCTTGCCTTGTTTACCAGACTAACATAACTACTAATTTTTAAGATTGTTAATCTAGTCCTGATCGAGTAGTCCAATCCTTTTTGAAACCTTCTACACTTAGTTTCATCATCTTAAACTAACTGTGGTGTGTATCGTGACAATTCTGTAAACTTCATCTCGTATTCCGCTACTCTCATATTTCCTTGAGTCAAGTCAATGAACTCTTACTCTTTCAATTACTTATATGACATGGGTTTGTATTATTCATCGAACGCCTTTGAAAAATGAGCCCAAGTGACCTCTTGTGGCATAGGGAGCTCTGCTCCAGGAATAGGTAGTTTTACCAATTTTTTAGTTGCCTCCCACCAGTTGTAGGCTTCTCTTTGAAACATTAAGGTAACAAGATCGACTCGATCATCTTCGGCTACTCTTAGCCTATCCAGAATGCGTACTGCATCCTTCAGCCAATTCTCAGCTCCAGTGGGATTGGTTGTCCCATTAAACTCTTTAGCTCCTTGATCCTTGAATTATTTTACTCGGGATTTATCACCACTTCCTACTTGCTCAACAATCACTCTGGTATTCGTCTCTGTTAGCAGGGCAATTGATTCTAATATTCTAATGGTTTGATCTGCCCAATTCGATTGTCCCGCCAGCTGAGGTACTTCTTGTTCCTCTCTATTCGATTGTACAGGGGCGAAAGACACTTCCTTAGAGTTCTCCATTCTCTACAATGCAGAAGAAAAATGTTATTACTTCAGGGTTCATCCTCTAGAACCCACTTATGACATAACTTACATTTCTTCACAAAGGTTTCATAATCCGAAACGTCAAAGACTTACGAGTATTACCGTAAGTCTAACGACTCACCATGACTTATATGGTAGTTTTCGCTAATCTGATAGCTTACTATGATATCCAACAGGAACCTATGCCTGTAGAAGGCGTTTTCAATCGGACTTCAAGGCCAGTCAAACAGACGTCTGAAGACAAGGGTACGACATCCCAAAGTCCTACAAATACTTAACTCAACTTAACTACCCAAAATTTATGTCCACTATAATGCCAGACTCAACTTTATATACAAAATATATAACCTAGAGCTCTGATACCAAAATATCAAACCCAGTACCTGGAGAATAGTTAAACCTACTCAGAGTGGTATGGCATAGACTCACCTAATTAAAATCAATTTAATTGATTAAAGGATTCACTCCGTATCACCCATAGATCACTCTTGTAAGATAATTTAGTCATCACTCATGATCAAAGTTTATAAACCACTAAGGGATCCTCCATCCCTAAATTCAAAATATAAGTTTTGTTCTACGGGATACTCAATCCCCAACCATGCATACAAGCATTATAACAATTTGTTCAAATATTATAACCCAAAGTATTTGAACTACAAGACATCTTCTCAAAAACCTTCCTACTGGCACTAGTGGCCAACCTCTATTCGGAACTAATATTTGCAAACAAAAAGGTTACAGGAGAGTGGACTTAGCATCATAATCAAAAGTATACCACAACAGTAAATATTCATGCAGGGTTTTCGTACAGAAAATAAAACATTTGTTCTTACAGCTCATGCATAAGAATTTATACTTTCGTCATTCGGCTCACTAGCCCAACACATACGGTTTTATAAAATACTTTCTTCTTTTAACACACGGCCCTACGGCCAAATCTTAACGATTTGTAAAAATATTTTTATACCGGCCCTACGGCCCATTCATTTTTCTGATTTCTCAACATATGACTCTATGTCCCAAAGTAGCTTTATAAGCTTTTCCCATCAACAATATACGGCTCTTAAGCCAACTAATCAAATGCTTATAGCATATCATACGTGCTCACTAGCACACACATATACATACATCTTTCAGTGAAAAAGTAGTCGCCTACCTCACGACCATGAATTCCAACGGTACTGCAACCTCAATCACGACTCACTTAATTTAGAGTGACGGATATGAGGGCCACTCTTTAATCACTAGTGGTAAATGCTACAACTCAAGCATAGCTCGCATGTGCCTTGAAGGCAACAACTCGGCATAGCTACAACAACTCAGACAAAGTCCGCAATATCTCAGACAAAGTCCAGAATAACACGGGCAAATCCACAATAACTCGAGATGGTTTCCCGCAATAACTTGGCACTTTCTAGCAACATAATATATTTTAAAAGAGACAACTTTTCACACACACAAGCATCTCATGCTCAGAATCTCTATATTTAAAGAGAAAAATATCTTCCAGAAATACGAGTAACACATGCTCATAATTATTTTTAGAAACCTCTTTCTCATGCATAATTAAAAATAT
The DNA here is from genome assembly GCA_032361285.1 of Aequorea victoria. Classification (NCBI taxonomy): domain Eukaryota; kingdom Metazoa; phylum Cnidaria; class Hydrozoa; order Leptothecata; family Aequoreidae; genus Aequorea; species Aequorea victoria. Next base: position 11,013 of record JAUTBS010260840.1, read on the forward strand.
GATAGAAACACATGCTCAAAAATGTATTTAAAATATTTTCACAATATACAAGTCATTATGATATTGCTAGTTACTCTCACTTGATTCGAACGTCTCAAGGTTCACCTCTTTAATTCTGAGGCGTTGTTCCACCATCCACGACTACCCCCCCCGGGACCTAGGTTTCATGACCACCCATGAATAAAGAT
>JAUTBS010260951.1:0-11200 GCA_032361285.1 Aequorea victoria
TTTATATTTTTAACTAACTAACTTTACTTATTTTCTTAAATTAATTAACTTAATCTCCTTTTAAATTACCTTATTACTAGTTTTTACAATAGTATTGGGAATAATAGCAGCGGGTCTATTCCCTGGGAGACCTGTGCTGTACTGTTCGTCGTTCCCGATAAGGTCGTTGGCTACATTGTTTCGTGGATTTCTCAGAACTTGATTCGCCTGAAGGGCCCGGATCTCTGCTTGACATTGAACCTGGACTTGGGTCTGATCTTGGAGCGTGAGGATCATGCTCTCTAGAGCTCGTTGCATATCTGACAGAGTTCAGATCAACGCAGCATTCACATTGCTATCTCCTGCCATTGTATTATTTTTTGGATTAGAATTTGATCTCTCGAGTCGTTCGCTTGGCAACCGAATCCAGATGGGCATAAAGTCAGAGCTTGAAGAAGCAATGATAAACCCTGACAGATAGAGAAAGAGATGGGAAATGAATCAGATCGCTTGTGTAAGACATTACAGCTTGTGACGACCCTATGAGAAGAGCAAAAATAGGAAAACTAAGCTATAGCAAAGAAACAAAGTGGGTGACCAAAACCCAGCGACTGAGCGTGTAGGAAAACCCCAAAAAGGAGCAAAAAAGGTTACGGGTAATAACACTTGTCTTAAACATAAAAAGATTCATGGAGCCTCGACTTGACGATAAAAGAACTAGGGATTTCTTTGGAAAATTCTAAGTGAGAGAAGCAATGGAGTGCGGGTGATAGAATCTGGCTTAAAACAAAAAGGACATCGAGATACTAGATCTCTAGGCCTAAGAAGGGGTTGCGGGAAAAATCCATCTTAGAAGAGCGTCGAAACTACCTCAATGCCTTGGGATTAACAAAGATCGTGGATAAAGGCAATGAAAAGGTGTGGTTAAAGCCTGACTTATCCGATGAGAAGCTGAGCCCATATGAAAAAAACAAAAAACTAAGGGCGCAGGACGATACCGACTTACCCTCTTCGTCGACACTCTAAATTTCTACGACCGAAGAAAAAATGAAAAATACGGGCGCGGGACGATACCGGCCTATCCGTCGAGACTTATCTCCACGGCCAAAGAAAAAAGGTTTGCGAGAGGAGCTCGGCTTGTCTGATGAGACCTTAAATCTCAAACGATAAAAAAATAAAAAACCAAGGGTGGGACGATATTGACTTACCCTATTCGTCGAGTCTCTGAATCTCTACGACCAAAGAAAAAAAGGGTTTGCGAGAGGAGCCCGGCTTGTCCGATGAGACCTTGAATCTCAAACGGCAAAAAAAAAAAACACAAAACCAAAGGCGCGGGATGATACCGACTTACCCTCTCCGTCGAAACTCTAAATCTCTATAGCCGAAGAAAAAATAAAAAATACGGGTGCAGGACGATACCGGCCTATCCATCGAAACTTATCTCTATGGCCAAAGAAAAAAAAAGATTTACAAGAGGAGCCCGGCTTGTCCGATGAGACCTTCAATCTCAAACGGCAAAAAAAATGAAAAACCAATGGCACGAGATGATACTGACTTACCCTCTCCGTCGAGACTCTGAATCTTTACAGCCGAATAAAAACAAAAAAATACGGGCGCAGGACGATACCGGCCTATCCGTCGAGACTTATCTCTATGGCTAAAGAAAAAAAGGAGTTTGCGAGAGGAGCCCAGCTTGTCCGATGAGATCTTGAATCTCAGGCGGTAAAATAAAAATGAGAAACCAATAGCGTGGAACGATATTGACTTACCCTCTCTGTCGAGGCTCTGAATCTCTACTGCTGAAGAAAAAAATAAAAAATACGGGCGCAGGACGATACCGGCCTTATCTGTCGAGACTCTGAATTTCTACGGCTAACAAAAAAATGTTTGCGAGAAGAGCCCGGCTTATTCATCGAGACTTATCTCTCTAAGACCAAGAAAACAAAAGAAAGGGTGTGGGAAGCTCTGGATGTTATCCGTCGAGACTCTAAATCTCTACGGAAAAAAAGAGAGGATATGAAAGACCAAACTTAAACGAAAAGAACTTTTCGCCAAACGGTGAAAAGGATGCAAAGCGTACCTTGTCTTATCCATCGAGACTTATCTCTCTATGGGCAAGGAAACAAAAGAAAGGGTGCGGAACGATACCGACTTATCCGTCGAGACTCTGAATCTTTACGGCGAGACCGCGAGAAAGAAAAGGGGAGGGGAAACAAAGCCTGACCTATCTGACGAGGTGCTAAGCTCATACGGCAAGAGAGGTCGGGTTGCGGGACGATACCAACTTATTCGTCGAGAAGGGAAGCTTGAACGGCGAAGGATGCGGGACGATACTGACTTACACCTTCAGAAAGATTAACTGATACCGTCGAGAAGCTGAGCTCAGATGGAAGTGGATGCAGGACAACTCCGACTTATACTATGAGAAAGATGCGGGATGATACCAACTTGCAATTGTAAGGAGGATGCAGGACGATACTGACTTACACCATGAAAACGACTGAATAATACCGTTGAGAAACTAAGTTTAGACGGCAATGGATGCAGGGCGATACTGACTTACACCATGGGGAAGATACGGGACGATACTGACTTACACCGTGAAAAAGATGTGGGACTATACCGACTTACACTGTAAGAAAGATGTGGGACGATACCGACTTACACTTGTAAAGAGGATGTGGGACGATGCCGACTTACACCTTGAGGACTAACATCGGTCGCCATCGAGCCGCGGGTCGATGGCAAATAAACTCAGAATTTTCTCAAGATTCCAGGCAAAAAAACACAAGGGGGAAAGGTGCAGGACCTAACCAAAAATTAGGCTGGGTCCCAGCCCAACGACTACGAGACTCGGGATGACCAATAGAGGGTCCTGAAAAAGGAGAGCGACACGGGTTAATGAAACCCGATTCTAACGAAAGAAAGGAGGTTGGGTTAAAAGTCCAATGACTGTAAAAGTTCGGGACAACCCCGGAGGGGTCCCAAAAAAGAACAAGGTACGGGTTGATGAGGCCCGGTCCTAGATGCATAAAGAGAGAAGTCGGGCCTAAAGCCCAACGACTACAAGGGTTCGAGATATCCTCGGAATGTCCTAAAAAAGAGAAAGAGGCACGGGTTGATGAAACCGAACTCAAAGAAACGATGAAGGGTAGGCAACGGCTTAACAACGTCAAACTACGAGACAACCACAGAGGGTCCCAGGGAAGAGAAAGAGAGACTCGGCTGATGAAACCTAGCTCAAAAAAAGCGACGAAGGTTAGACAATGGCCTAACAGCGTCAAACCATGGGACAACCACGGAGGGCCCAGGGAAAGAGAAAGAGAGACTCGAGTGATGAAACCTAACTCAAAAGAAACGACAAAAGTTAGACAACGGCTTAATGGCGTCAAACCACGGAAGGTCCCGGGAAAGAAAAAGAGAGAATTGGTTGGTGAAACTCAGCTCAAAAGAAATGATAAATGGTTAGGCAATGGCCTAACGTTAACAAACCATGGGATAACCATGGAGGGTCCTGGGAAAGAGAAAGAGAGGCTCGGGTGGTGAAACCCAGCTAAAAAAAAGAAAAGAGCTATTCTAATCAATCAAAAGAATACATAAAATAAAAACATATAACCTAAAAGAGAGTTTGTCCTAAAGAAAAAGTTTTAAATTGACTAAATGCAAATGAAAAGGTCGGGTAGTCCAGTAATCAGGTACCTTCTGAACAGAGTCAAGAATATACCTTCCCGATTAAGTAGTACATGGCCATGTCAAATAATACGTAATAACCCTTTTTGTTGTATCCAAAGGGGCATACGACCAGAAGGCTTACTCGCTTCCCCCACATAGTTCTAAGACAGTAAACCGCCGAAGTGAAGGGTAGGCAATAATTTGGCTTATTTTATTTTCTTCTTTCTTCTTTTATTTTGGAAAAGCACCCAATGAAAAAGGGAAGAAAGGAGATGAAAAATAATACATGTAATGCTAATACTGATGATAAATTTAAGATAAGAACAGTTGAAACATTTTCAAGTTTAGCTCGCTTTCTTAAAAAATCCCCAGTGGAGTCGCCACTGTGAGAAACCCCTCTACGAAAAACTCGCCGCCCTCGTTCTTTTCTTTTTGTTTTATTCCTTTTTGAAAACCTGCTCTCAGTTTTTAGGATAAAAGAAAAAGCGGTTTGTTTCATGCTTTGAAAAGAGAGCCTCCCCCAAATGCGTCCATGTTAAAGGCCGCACAATTGGAGTCGCCACTTGATTTTTAGCAGAAAACCAAGAAACTAAAACTTTCAAGGAATTAGTCCGTCCTTACTAGAGATAATAGTTCAGGAGATAGGGTACGAAAGGAAAAGGTGTTAGGCACCCCTCTCGCCTGATTCAAAAATTAGCCTCTACTTAACCGTTTCATTAGTTCTTGTCTTAAATCTATCAATAGCAACACATACAGAAAGGGGGTTGAAAAGAGAACATTAAAAAGTAAATAACGAAGTAAAATCTAACCTAAAACTAAAGGTATTCTATGCATTCTTACACTTAATGTCATGTTAAGTGGAAGATGGCAACATATCAGTGCAGTTCATGCATATAAAATATACTGTTAAAACAGAAAAAGATGCAGAAAAGTTACTGTGAAGCCACTGGTTGCAAGCACAGGTGGTGCACGCCACCTTCTAACCTAGCGCACGCCATTTGGACATGGCGTGCGCCACTTTTGGGCTTTCTGTAAGTGGCGCACGTCACTATGAAAGAGTGAGCTCGACACTCAGAGGCCCAAAATGGGCTACTATTTTAAGAAAATAGTGTGCTCTTGTGTGCAGATGTGTTTTTATACGAAAAAAATGGAAAGATAGAATTTCAACAGAATTTCTCACGTAGAAAATATACAAAAGAGGCTACTAGAAAGCCACTGGTTTCAAACCGAGGTGGCACATGCCACCTTATAACCTGGCACGCGCCATCTGGACATGTCGTGCGCTACCTTTGGACTCTCTGGAAAAGGCGCGCATCACTATGAAAGAGAGATCTCGACACTCAAAGGCCTAAAAGGGGTTATTGTTTTAAGAAAACAATGTGCTTTCGTGTGTAGGTGTTTTTATATATGAAAGTAAGAAAAAAGATGATAATTCATGTAAGGTTTTAAACAAATAGTCTAAAGCCTACATTTCATGCACTTCTAAAGTTAAGAAGAAAGAAAAACATGATTTTCTAAGAAATACGAAAAGATGCTTAAACAGAAAATAGAAAACAAAATCGGGGAGAACGAGGCCAACGACCTCTTTCTCCCCTTTTACCGAATAGAAAGAAGTTCTAAGAGTTAAATAAGATGGATAAATGAAAGAGATGAGAAAAATGGAGATTTACCGTATATCCTAAAAGAAGAGTGAAGTTTCAAGCAGTTCTGAAACTTTTCCCTCATATACGGCACATTCCCAGGAGGCCTTCCGTGCAGTCTTTGAGTCCTCGGAGTTGTTCCATAGTAAAGGATTTTGAATTAGTTAGTCTTAGTTTCCAATTCATCAGAAGTTTCGAGAATTGCTTAGCTTAGGTTTATAATTCTGCAGAGGTTTGGCTTGTATGTAGTTGGGCTCTAATTTTGCACAGGTTTGGTGCTCTCAAAATTGTGGTCTTATTTTAGCAAAGCTTTGGCTTGTTTATGAGTTTGGGCAATGAGTTGTCTTGGGGAGGAAGCTTCCTCTCAAAGTGGCGTGCGCTAGGTGAAGGTGGTGTGGCGTTAGGTGGAGTATGGCACGCGCCAAGGTTAAATATGGCTTGAGGTTTGAAGTGATGTGGGGTTCTTGGAGGGAAGTGGTGTGCGCCACGTGGAGGTGGCTTGCGCTTGGTAGAGGTGGCTTAAGGGGTGAAGTGGCGTAGGGTTTTTGGAGGGAAGTGACATGCACCACTTAGAGGTGGCGCGTGCCTGGTAGAGGTGGCACCGATGGGTGTTTTGGTATTTTGGGTGTTTTAGGGTATTTTGGAGTGTTTCGGGATATTCCTTGGACTTTTAAACTTGCACGGAGTCTCTTTCGATGTGGCTGATGTATGCATTCATTATCGGAAGCTATAGAACCAGCCTATGTTTGGTTTAGTCAAAATCGGGGTGTCTACATTAGTAACGCAAGCAAACAATAGAGAGAAAAATAGATAAAGAGAGAAGACACCGTCGATTTTTATAGTGGTTCGGTTATTCAAGCCTACATCCAGTCCTCAAGCTTATCTTGAGTATTTTCCACTATCTCCAAGCACTTACGGATGTGCTCAAACCTTTTATAGATTTTCGAAGAGTCACCAAGCTGCATTTCAAAGCTACCAAGCCTCTAGAACTTGTGATCTTTCCTTTGTGTATTTTACCACACACAAAGAACAATCAAGGTTGACTCACCCTCACTTTACAATGATTTGAATAAGATTTTTGGGTTACAAATGATGAGTAATAACTCTATTATAAAGAAGATATAGCAGTATTGATCTCAAAAGAAAAAAACAGTAGAGTATGTGAACTATAGGTTTTTAGGTTTTTTTCTCGGGAATGACAGATCTAAGATGTGAGATGTTTGATTAGTTGAATCAATGATTTCTTCTACTGGAATGATTGATACTCAATTCCTTTTATAATTTTGAGCTCCAATATGATCGTAAAAAATCAAATCTTGGCATTAAATGCTCTAAAATATAGATGTTGTCAAGCGTGATCTTTGCGCAAAATTTTAGATTTTGCGCCCATGGGTCGACTCATGCTGGAGGTGGTTCAACTCAGTGCCTTGATACTTCGGAGTAAATAAGATTCTTCGCCCGTGGGTCGACTTATCTTGATGATTGGGTCGACTTAGAACATTGATGTCTCTGTATCATTGAAGTGCTTCGTCTGTGTGTCGACTCATATTGAGGCTGGGTCGACTCACACTTGATTTTGCATTTGAGTTGATATGTGGGTCGAAGTGAGGCTTGATGTACTTAAGCTCAAAACTGACTTGGGTCGACTCATGTTGATGGTGGGTCAACTCATTGATATCTTTTGAGATTTTATCGAGCTGTAGTCTTTTTGGGACAACTCATATCTTGTCGTGGGTCAACTCACTTGTGATCTTTCCCTTTGAGTCGATAGGTGAGCTGATGCACTTCAGCTCAACGTTTTTGGACCTAATACTTGGGTCGACTCACCCTGATGGTGGGTCGACTCATGGTCGGTACTGAGAATAGATCTAGAGCCTTGAGACATTTGGGTCGACTCATAGAGAATTTTAGGTCGACTCATGCTGTAAAACCAAGTATTTTTTTATATAAAATAAATTATTAAAAATAGAAATAATAAATTAATTAAATTAAAATAAACTAACTCATTTAAAAATGTAATTAATATAATTAATGAAAAGATTCTGAAACTTAAAATAATATATGAATTATGTTATTTAGTATTTAAATAAGGGAAGAAGAAACAAAAAGAAAAATAAAATAAAAAGGAAAGTCTGCCTTGCATGTGGCCTACAGCTGGTGGCTGAGTTGTATTAGGAAGATGATAAAATTTGAAGGAGGGAATCAAGGGATAGCATGTGATCCCTGATCTTTTGCTATGTAATCCCTTTATATATGAGGAAATCTCATCCCTCTCTAAAAACCATTCCTCTCAGTTCTCTCGAATTCTCCTCTGTGCGAAATCCCTCTCTCTCGCTCTCGGTGATCTCCCTCCGTTGCCCAGCAGCCACCGAGGTCCTTTCCCTCCGCTGCCCAATAGCCACCGAGCACCACCACCACTATCGTGCAATGCCATCATCACCATCATCATCACAGTAGTGCTTTCGGGTTAGTCTTACCCACCTCCTGTTTCTTATATACACTGATATATATATATATATATGTATATATATATATCACACCGTTGTAGTTATTTAATCCTCTGTTAAGGTTTAATCTTTAGAGATTTCAAGGCATGTATAGAGAAAAATTTATATCATGAATAATGATATAAAGATAAAAGGTTTTAAAGATAATATTTTAATATACATGTTACAGTATGTATATAACCGGTATATGTATATGTATAACAGAAAATCATATGTAAACAATATATATCACTTAAAATACTATGTATATGTATGTATATTACACGAAAATATGATAAAATGTATATAAATAAGAAATCATGAAGAAAATGAATAAAAAAGACCCTGGTTACAGGGATTTCAGCCATAAAAATCCCTGAACTGAAGCTTTGGGTCGACTCACTGTGAGGTTGAGCCGACCCATTCCCCGTAGAAGTCATGTCCGTCGTTAGTGAGTCGACTCATGTGAAGTGTGGGTCGACTCACGAGGCCTAGCCCTCGGCAATTGCCAGCCTGCTACTTAGGGTCGACTCATGGACCATTTGAGTCAACCCATGAACCTCTGCATTGGCCTTTGGGTCGACTCACTACCTCTCTAGGTCGACTCACAGTACCCTCTTGCCTTTAGACTCACCATCTTTTTGAGTCGACTCACAGTACCTTGTTATGCTGTGGGGTCGACTCTGCATCGACCCACGGTGACCTGTGAGGCTTGGGTCGACTCACAGACCCTATGAGTCGACTCACAACCACCTTAGACTGAGACTTACCACCTTGGGTCGACGCACAATCTCTGTGATATCAACTCATGGCCATCTGAGAGACTTGGGTCGACTCACAAACCTTTTGAGTCGACTCACAGTGGTCTGTTAGTGAGATACTGAGACCTTTTTCATTTGAGTCGACACACGGTCTTTCTGTGTCGACTCGTGTGAATCTGTTGGGTCGACTCACAGAATCAAAATATCTTAAAAAAATATTCTGTGATTAATCATAATGTTTAGCCTCTATTTGGGCATCAGTTTAATAATAAATTAAATTAATTAACGATTAATTTAATACCAGAACCAAATGTTAAAACTTATAAATAGAGAAATGGTCTGTTTGGTAGTTATAAATAGTTTACTAGCTTTATTTATTGATTATGATGTATTGCATTACATAACTAGGGTGACGAAGATTTCTACATTTGCTTCCTGTTGCATTAGAGCTTGCATTGGATATCAGGTGAGTGAATTGTCATGCTATATATCTTTTAAATAAAATTCTTGTATTCTACTTTGGATAAAACTGTTATGTTGTTCTCTTATTATAATCATGGAATAAATGTTTTTATTATACAAAATAATTTTTTTATCTATTATGGAGCGATCATGTGACTTCTCTATTGGGACCATGTGGAAAGTCCAAATGATAGGCTATACGGGGTGACTCTGGCTAACTAGAGAATAGATCCGGCCCGGAGACTTGGGTGACCCTAGTTGCTCAACAGTTTAAGGGATATTCTATGAATTTTCGACGACATGACACTGGATCGTCTTAGAAAAAAGGCCCAGACGCCACCCTGTGGTGACTCTATGTTCGATGATTAGATTCAATAGGCTGAGGTTGCCCCGAGTTTATAGTTTTTGGCACTTGCACCCAGGCTGTTCCTGTAGTTGTTGTTGATAGTTTTCCACACACATATTGATGATCATATCCCTAGTCAATTATTATTATGTTGGCATGTTTATGCGCGTATTATTATCTTTTGACATTATTATGTTCTGTTGGTATTTTTATGCGATGTGTTTGTTGTGGACACCTCTGATGTCCAATTTGAGATTTTATGTTGGTGACTCGCCTTGATACCGAGATCACGTAAAAAAATATAAGTATTTTGATAAATGTTGGTGACTCGTCTAGATATCGAGATCATGAGAAAAATGTGAATATTTTGACAAAGAAAATGATGGGTTGTGTTGACAGCCTTTTAATTATACAGTGTATCTCATACCAAGATTATGTTTAAAGTACAAAATATTTAAATCCCGTATTTTAAACTGTATATTATTATGCATGCTTCCATTCACCAGCTTTAGCTGACGTTGTAAAATTAAACATTTCTGGTAATTAAAGAAGAAGCTAGTTGATGGACTCGATAGTTTCAAGGGATCCTGGAATAAGACCTCTAGGACATGTATTTTCGCTTCTGGATTGAATAAATAATATTTGTTTATGAATTAGTTAAAATAATATTGAGATATTAAGGGTTGTTTGTCCCACATTTATTATATGAGATTTTAATTGATTAAATTCTTGATATTTTTGTGATCTTTTTAGCATATTATTAGCTAATTATTGGTTAAGAATTTCTTAGTTTATTGGGATAATACCCAATAACCATGGTCGGTCACCCTTTTCCAAATTGGGGTGTGACACCCGCCCCACATGTTATCAGGGGCTAGAAAAACTCGAAAAAATCGGGACGAAAACATGCGGGGGCGAGGGAAATTGCCATCCTTCTGGGAAGTGCGAGATGTAACCTAAGTTTGTAAAATTCGATAAAATTTTAAATTTTCTAAAAAGACTAATAATTATTAAAATAAGATAATGAAGTAATTAACTAAAATAAATTAACTAACTAAAAATGTAAATAATGGAAATAATAAAAATTTTGAAAGAATTTAATCAATAGAATAATTTAAATTGTTAGTGTAGACTAAGATAAGAAAATTCAGAATTTGATAGAAATTTTCTAATAATTAAATTCAGAAATTATCAAGTAAAAGGAAAACTCTCTTGTAATTGTGGCAGAAAATGGGTTAAGAATAGTAGAAGGATAATTCTCAAAAGATGAATTCAAATTTAGAAAATAAATAAAATAATTAAAATAGGTAATGAAGAGAATTGAGATGAATTAATAAGAGGTTCTGAAATTAAAATAAAATAAATAAATTTAAAAATACCAAATAAAAGGAAAGGATTCCTCATCTATTTTGGTAGATAATCTGCAGAAGATGGTAGCTTAATTTGAATTTGGAAGGAGATAAGTTGGGGAAGAAAATTTGGGATAGCTTCCTAAAAATCTGCCATTCTTCCTCCCAATTTAAGCTGAATTCCCTCGTTTCTCTCCCTCACTCTCTTGCGTCAACTTACCCTCTCTCAGTCTCTCTCTATCAGCCCTCTCCCTCCAGCATTCTCTTTCTCTCTTCTGCCTTCTTCTCCCTCTCACTCTCCAGACCTTCAAATGCCACAGCCGCTGTGCACACCATCACCGAGCACCGCCAACCACCATCGGAGACATCATCACCGCAGTAGTCTTCGTTCGTCGTCTCCGTCTGCTTCGTTCATCTTCTCCTCTTCTTCCCCTATTTTGGTTTATATATATATATATATATATATATATCCTATAAATAGTTGGGTTTCAATGAAAAAATAGTT
>JAUTBS010261062.1:0-11198 GCA_032361285.1 Aequorea victoria
CTGGAATCGTATAGGGAACAAACCCAGGCGCCAACCTGTGGTGACTCTATTTTGATATTGGATCCAATGGGCCAAGATGCTCCAAGTTATGATGTGACATTGATACTTGTTACGCTCAGGCTGTTCCTGTAGCAATTAATTGATACTCCTACTCTCGGATGAGTATATCGCTACACCATTATTATGATACATACCTATATTATCTTATTTATGAGGATACCTCTGCTGTTCAGGAGAAATTATGGTGACTCGCATTGATGACGAGATCATATGAAAGAGATATTTAAAATCATGGTGACTTGTATAATAACAAGGCCATACGAAAAGGATATATATATTTTCAACTGGTGAAAATAATGGGTGAATGGTTGCCGTTTTGAGAATAAAAATAATGGGTGAAAGGTTACCCTTTTGAGAATAAAAAATAATGGATGAAGTGAAATGAAATGAAATGATGCATTGCATGTTTACTCTTTTTGAGTATACTATATATCTCATACCATGATTATGTTATTGTACAAAACTATTTAAATCCTTTATTTTAAAACTGTATTGTATTATGAATGTTTCTATTCACCAGTGTTAGCTGACATTGTATTATAACTTTTCGGGTAACCCGTGAGGAGTGATCTAGATGATGGACTACTGCGTGGGATCCAGGAGTAAAGACCTCTAGGATATGCATCTTTATTTTTCTTCCGCATTTAAATAAATTAAACAATTGATTATGAGCAGTTGAGACATCATTGTTGAGATAATTGGGTTATTTTGTCCCACATTTATTTTTTTGGATTTTAATTGTTTAAATCTATGTGAATTAATATTAAATTAACATATTGTGAGCTAATTATTGTTTAAGTCTTACTTGGTTCATTGGGCCAAGACCCATGATCCATGGCCGATCACCTTTTCCAAATTAGGGTGTGACATTCTCTGCCCTTATTCTTTTTCTATCCACAGTTCAAGGAAGCCACAGAATGGGAAGGCCTCACCCTCCTTGATAACTATCTGTTCAAAGATTCGTAAGCTGGCATTGGGGCCATGTATTCTTTCCCACTTCTCTTGGCTTTTGCCTTCCTCCGTGCTTCTGCCGCCTTCTCGATATAATCCTTGGTTGTGGGCTTGTATCCCAGTCTAAAGGCATGACGCTTGCTTTGAGAACGTACTGGCTCAATTCTGCCTTGCTGACCTTTCTTGAGTCCAAGGCCTGGCAAGTATGACACCTTTTCCATCATGGTCACTACCTGAGATTTTATGTACAACTGTTCTCTTATCATCAGAGTTTGGATGGCTTCTGACTCGTCTAAGTCGAATCTCCTCAGGGTCATGTCTTCCTCACCATGTTGTATTTCTAGTAAATGGATGCCATCATTGACCGACGACTGGATGCTTGACTCTCCAATAATGGTTAAGAAGGTCCTGTATCTTACCATATTGACCTTTTTATGAAGGGTGGATGAGACTGCTTGCACAGCGGGATCGTGTAACCATGGTCGGCCCATCAACAAGTTGAAAGAGCCTGGCAAATCTAGTATGTGGAACTCTATCTCGCTCTCCGTTGGTCCAATGGAAACTACAAATTTGACCACCCCCAGCACATTCCTACAGGTGTTGTCATAAGCTCGTACCCCTTGGGTAGTCGACGTGAAATCTTGCTCTTGCAGCCGAGGCAATGCGCTATTCTGAGTGGGAAGACACTCAATGCTGATTCGTTATCAGTAAGTACGACATACACCCATTTCCCTAGGCACTTCACTGTCACGTGGATAGGTTGGTTGTGTAGGGGCCCTTCAATTGGTAGATCTTTCTCAGTAAAGGCAATAACACTGGTCAGCCGAGTGGAGGCTACCATGCCTACTAGCTATTCAAGGGTGGTGTCTATGGAGACATTTGCTTAGCTCAAAGCTTTTAGGACCACCTATCTATGCTTATAGAATGACATCAGTAGCCCTTGAAATGCTCAGAGTAGCCTGGATTTTCTTAAGCTACTTTAGTACAACATCATCCTCTTTTCTAGTTTCCACTTTCAGTTGAATGGCCTCACCTTTCTCTAAGTGCGTTGGTTTGAAGTGCCTCCCACTTTTAGTCAGATGTACAATTTCTTACTCCTGACCCCACTGCCCGACCTATGGGTCTGTAACAGTCTCATTTCTTGACAGGTTCATCCTCTCGAGCCCCTATAGGTTATATTCCTCCAAATTTTCCTTTCCTTTATCAGTTGTCACGGGGTCTTCGTAGGCCCATAGGTCTCCTTCTTCTATCGAGCCCTTTCCTTTCTCTACTGCTATTTCTTGCCTGCTAATCTCTCTTACAGCCCACAGTTCCTCTTCTACCTAATTGTTGTTAAGCTCTAAGTAGTCCCAAATATCACTTTCCAGAATGAAAAGGTCCAATATGCCTTTCTCTTCCTCAGAGATGATATTTCGGTCGACACTCGATTGGTTTATTTTTTCCTTTTGGCTTTCTTTCGTGGTTCCTCCATTGGCGGACCCAATCTCTGTTGTGTTCTCTGCTTTTTTATTTTCATCTCTTCTCACTCCCTTCTTCAGTTTTTGGTATTTCCCGGACTTGGTTTCAAATTCATCTTCTGATTCTCCCTTTTATTATTCTTTTAGTTCCCTATTTAGTTCTTTTTTAGGTTCTTCCTCTGATTCTTCCCCACTATTTTCTTTGGGTTCCTCCTTTGATTCTTCCTTTGAATCTTTTTCTTCTAATTCCTTTTCGGGTTCTTCCTCTGATTCTTTTGATTCTTCCTCGCTGTTTTTTGGTTCCTCGAGTTCTTTTCCCGATTCTTCTTCGGGTTCCTCCTATAATTCTTCCTCTTCTGGTTTTTCTTCAGGTTCTTCCTTCGATTCCTCTGATTCTTCCTCTTCTGTGTCTTCTTCTTTCTCACTATTTTTTGGTTGGACATCGTAGGTAAAAGGGTTCTCCTCATTCGGGTCACTACATCCCTCACTTTCTTTTGGCTGGTTATCTACTTCCTCATTTTTGGAATCATCTGAGGAGAGCCAACATCATTACTAACGGCCACGTCCGACTCATAGAAGTCGTAGGTAAAAAGGATCTTCCTTTTTACCTTCTTCCTTGAGTTCTTTTCCCGATTCTTCTTCGGGTTCCTCCTATAATTCTTCCTCTTCTAGTTCTTCTTCAGGTTCTTCCTTCGATTCCTCTAATTCTTCCTCTTCCGTGTCTTCTTCTTTCTCACTATTTTTTGGTTGGACGTCGTAGGTAAAAAGGTTCTCCTCATTCGAGTCACTACATCCCTCACTTTCTTTTGGCTGGTTATCTACTTCCTCATTTTTCGAATCATCTGAGGAGAGCCAACATCATTACTAACGGCCACGTCCGACTCATAGAAGTTGAATTCCATCTGCACCTTATTATTCTTGACCATATTGTTCCACTCTTCCATCAGTTCCTCTGCTTTCTCGACATCTTCCAGTGTTGTTTTTTTCTGCATACAAGGTCCCCTCAGCAACTAGGGAGCATAGGGAATTCTCTTCCAGGAGAGGTGGATTTGGTCTGATGGCCCCCTCTGGGAAAATGTAGATATTGGGATCATAGCAAGGTGAGGTGGTATGGATACAATTTAGATTTCAATGGGGTGGATTCACATGGTTCGATAGGGGAATGGTGGTTATATTGGGTTTGACAGTGGTTGGGGGTTGAATCACCTTATTGTTGATGAGGTCTTAGATCTCATGCTGAAGCCTTAAGCAGTTATTGATTGAATGCCCATGTTCATGATGGAAGGCGCAGAATTGCTAGGATTATATCTGAGAAGAAATGGATCAGGGGGGACTTGGATTAAGAGGCTTAAGGTGTCCTCTCTCCATCAGCCTGGTGAACAAGATAGAAAATGGCACGCTCAATTGCGTAAATGCTCTCTTCTTGATTCTAGGTGGAAAAGGGAGACCGACATGGCCTGGCTGCAGGTTAAAAAGGTTGACCTCCGCATCTGTCGCTATAGAGTTGGTGTTGTTATGGAATGGGTTATTGCTAGTGTGATTGGTGGGATAGTTGCTCTGGAATGGCCTCTTGGGATTCTAATTCTGGCTACCTTCTCTTTTCTCAATGTTCCCAGTCTGGATGGCGTCCTCAATCTGTATTCTTGTATCAAACAACTGCTCGAAAGTCATGAGCGGCTGAGTGATCAGGTATTTCTTAAACTGTACCTGTAAGTTTTTCACCACCATCCTTACTTATTCCTTCTCTGTTGTCCTATTGGTAATCCTCGCGGTCTATCCCCTCTAGTGGGTCAGGAAGTCCACAAAGGCCTGCTTGACATCTTGCTTGGTGATTTCCAATTCTTAAGTTATCACATCTAACTGGATGTTATAGTTGTATTATTCGATAAAGGTGGTGGCAATGTCTTCCCATGTCCTGGTCTTGGTGACTTTCAAAAATAGGAACCATTCCTGAGTTGTCCTTTACAGTAACCTATGGAATAGTTGTGTCTTTAGCTTGTCATCGATTCCTATGAGAGATAGAGTACCAATGTACATCCGTAGGTGGATACAGGGATCCCCAATGCCATCAAACTACGACATCTTAAATTTGTCCAGGAGCTTGGCATTAGGATAGAGGCAAAGGCCTCTAATATCCAACATGTATTCGTCCACCCCTTTTTCTTTTCTCAGCACCTTCTGCAGTTTATCAATTTTTTCGGCCAGTAGGGCCTCTCGAGCTAAGGTGGGATTCACAATGGCTGCTGCAGGTGCAACAACGACGGGTCCAGCTCCCAGCAAAAATCATGCATCGTGCTAATGGTCTTCCCAGAGGGTATAATCAGCCATCCCATCATGTGGGCCCTGTTCACCCAGGCATGACAACTGATTGGCCTGAAGAGTCCGAATCTCTGCCTGGCATTGAGCCTGGGCCTGGGTTTAATTGTGAAGTGTGAGGGTAACGCCCTCCATAGCCCTTTGTATTTTCGATAGGGCTCTTATCAAGGTGGCATTGGCATTGTCTTCTGCCATTGGTGTTTTTGCTGAGTCAGGGTCAACCCTTTGGAGTCGTCTGCCTAGAGATTTGGTCCAGATGCGTGTGAAATAAGTGTTCGATGGAGCAATGGTAAGTCTTTAGAACCTCTGAGAGACAGAGAAGAGAGGAAAGGGTATTCGAATAGGATTCAACATCACTGAGGTCTGGAGTGACCTCACAGAGAGAGTAAGAGAAAACCCTAGGTCGTAGAATGCAGAATAACACGTCAGTACCATAGAACCGTGTTTTATTTTAAAGGAGAGACAACAAGAAGAAAGAGTGTATCCCAGAGCGACAAGTTTTTACAAGATCGAGATAGCTCGAACAAAAGGACATGCGAGTGATGGGTATCCGACCTCTGGTGAGAAAGAAGGGGACGAAGCCCAACAACCTTATGGCAAGGGACAACCTCGAAAAATACCAGATGATAGAACAAGAAGGCTGGTGACAACGACCCGACTTAGAAACAAAAAAGAAAATATTGGGCCTCGACCTAATGACGAAGAAGCTCGGGACTTCCTCGAAAATTCCCGGGTAAGAGAAAAAGAATGTGGGTGATAAAACTTGGCTTAAAATAAAAAGAAGATGTAGAGCCTCGGCTCTACGACGTAGGAGCTCAGAACTTCCTCAAAGGTCCCGGGTGAGGGAAAAATGATGCGGGTGATAAAACACGGCTTAAAACAAAAAGGAAATATCGAGCCTTGGCTTGACGACGTAGGAGTTCAGGAGTTTCTCAGAAGTTCCCGGGTAAGAGAAGAATGGTGCGGGTGATAAAACTCGGCATAAAATAAAAAGAAGACGTAAAGCATCGACTCGACGATGTAGGAGCTTAGGACTTCCTCGGAAGGTTATGGGCGAGAGAAAAAGGGTGTGGATGAAAAAATCCGGTTTAGAACAAAAAGAAGACATATAGCCTCAGCTCGACGACGTAGGAGCTCGGGACATCCTCGAAAGGTCCCAGCCGAGAGAAAAAAGGTGTGGGTGATAAAACCTGTCTTAAAATAAAAAGAACACATCGAGCCTTGGCTTGACGATGTAGAAGCTTGGGACTTCCTCAGAAGGTCCCGAGCGAAAGAAAAATGGTGCGAGTGATAAAACCTGGCTTAAAACAAAAATAAGATATAGAGCCTCGACTCGATGACATAATAGCTCGGGGCTTCCTCGAAAGGTCCTGGGCGAGAGAAAAAAAGGGTGTAGGGAATAAAACCCAGCATAAAATAAAAAGAAAATGTCGAGCCTCGGCTTGACAACATAGGAGCTCGGGACTTCCTCAGAAGGTCCCAAGCGAGAGAAAAAGGGTGTGGATGATAAAACGCAGCTTAGAATAAAAATAAGATGTCGAGCCTTGGCTCGACGACATAGGAGCTCGGGACTTTCTTGGAAGATCCTAGGCAAGAGAAAAGGAAGCGGGTGATAAAACCCGACTTAAAACAAAAAGAAGATGTAGAGCCCCGGCTCGACGACATAGGAGATTAGGACTTCTTTGAAAGGTCCCAGGCGAGAGAAAAAGAGTGTGGGTGACAAAATCTGGCTTAGAACAAAAAGAAGATAAAGAGCCTCAGCTCGACGACGTAGGAGCTCGGGACTTCCTCGAAAGGTCCCAGACGAGAGAAGAAATGGTGCAGGGTATAAAACCCGGCATAAAATAAAAAGAATACGTCGGGCCTCGACTTGACAACGTAGGAGCTCGGAACTTCCTCGGAAGGTCCCGAGCGAGAGAAAAAGGGTGTAGGTGATAAAACCCTGCTTTAAACAAAAATAAGATGTCGAACCTTGGCTCGAGAACGTAGGATGTCGGGACTTCCTCGGAACATCCCAGGCGAGAGAAAATGATGTGGGTGATAAAACCCGACTTAAAACAAAAAGAACATGTAGAGCATCGGCTCCACGCCATATGAGATCGGGACTTCCTTGAAAGGTCCCAGGTGAGAGAAAAAGGGTGCGAGTGATAAAAACTAGCTTAGAAAAAAAGAAGACGTAGAGCCGTGGCCCAACAATGTAGGAGCTTGGGACTTGCTCGGAAGATCCCGTTCGAGGGAAAAAGGGTGCACGTGATAAAACCCAACTGAAAACAAAAAGAAGATGTATGGCCTCGTCTCGACAACATAGGAGCTTGGAACTTCCTCGGAAGGTCCCAGGGTCGAGAAAAAAGGCGTGGGTGATAAAACCCAACATAGAACAAAAAGAAGACGTAAAGCCTTGGCTCGATGACGTAGGAGCTTGGGAATTCCTCGGAAGGTCTCAGGTGAGATAAAAGGGTGC
This sequence comes from Aequorea victoria, assembly GCA_032361285.1. NCBI lineage: Eukaryota > Metazoa > Cnidaria > Hydrozoa > Leptothecata > Aequoreidae > Aequorea > Aequorea victoria. Next base: position 7,246 of record JAUTBS010261062.1, read on the forward strand.
AGGTGATAAAACTCGGCTTAGAACAAAAGAAAATGTCAAGTCTCGGCTTGACGATGTAGGAGCTTGAAACTTTCTCAAAAGGTCACAGGCGAGAGAAAAAGGGTGCGAATGATAAAAACTGACTTAAAATAAAAAGAAGACGTAAAGCCTCGACTCGACAATGTAGGAGCTTGGGACTTCCTCGAAAGGTCCCGAGCAAGAGAAAAAGGGTGCGGGTGATAAACCCGGCTTAAAATAAAAAGAAGACGTAGAGCCTCGGCTCAACGACGTAGGTGCTTTGGACATCCTCAAAATGTCCCAGATGAGAGAAAAATGTGAGGGTGATAAAACTCGGCTTAAAACAAAAACAAATGTCGAGTCTTAGCTTCACGACGTAGGAGTTTAGGACTTCCTCGAAAGGTCCCAAGCGAGAGAAAAATGGTGCGGGTAATAAAACCCCACATAAAAAAAAATAAGACGTAGAGCCTCAACTCGACGATGTAAGAGCTCAGGACTTCCTCGGAAGGTCATGGGTGAGAGAAAAAAGGATGCGGGGTGTAAAACCTGGCTTAAAATAAAAAGAAAATGTTAAGCCTCAGCTTGACAACGTAGGAGCTTGGGACTTCCTTGAAGGGTCCCGGCGAGAGAGAAAATGATGTGGGTGATAAAACCCAGCTTAAAACAAAAATAAGATGTCGAGCCTTGGCTCGACGGCCTAGGAGCTGAGGACTTCCTCAAAAGATCTCGGGAGAAAGAAAAGGATGCGGATGACAAAACCCGACTTAAGACAAAAAGAAGATGTAGAGCCTTGGCTCGATAACATAGGAGATCAGGACTTCCTTGAAAGGTCTCGGGTGAGAGAAAAAGGGTGCGGGTGACAAAACCTAGCTTAGAACAAAAAGAAGACGTAGAGCCTCGGCTCGACGATGTATGAGCTTGGGACTTCCTCAGAAGATCCTAGGCGAGAAAAAAAGGTGCAGGTGATAAAACCTAACTTAAAACAAAAAGAAGATGTATAGCCTTAGCTCGACAACATAGGAGCTCAGGACTTCCTAGGAAGGTCCCAGGCTAGAGAAAAAGGGTGTGGGTGACAAAACCCAACTCAGAACAAAACGAATATGTAGTGCCTTGGCTCGATGACATAGGAGCTTTGGACTTCCTCGGAAGGTCTCAGGTGAGATAAAAAGGGTGCAGGTGATAAACCTGGCTTAAAACAAAAGAAAATGTCAAGCCTCAGCTTGACAATGTAGGAGTTCAGAACTTCTTTAGAAGGTCCCAAGCAAGAGAAAAAGGGTGCGGGTGATAAAACCTGTCTTAAAATAAAAATAAGACGTGGGACCTAGGCTTGATGACGTAGGAGCTCGAGACTTCCTCAGAAGGTCCTGGGCGAGAGAAAGATGGTGCGGGTGATAAAACCCGGCTTAAAATAAAATGAAGACGTAAAGCCTCAGCTCAACTGTGAGAAATCCACCCTCTTTTTCTTATAATGCGTGAAAAATGATAAAGAGCCATACTCATTTTTCTTTTCTTTTCTTTTAAAACACGCTCTTAGGGTTTTTATAGATAAAATAAAAAGTGGTTTCATTTTATTATTTTTGAAAAAAGAGTTTTCCCCAAATGTGTCTGTGTTAAAGGCTGCACAATTGGAGTCGCAACTTGGTTTTTGGATAAACCAAGAAACCAAAACTTTCAAGGGACTAGTCCGTCCTTACTAGAGATAATAGTTTGAGAGCTAGGGTATGAAAGGGGAAGATGGTTTATCAAAAAGTAACATATACAAAAGGGGAGTTGAAGGGAGAACATTAAAAGGCAAATAAGAAAATAAAAACCTAACCTAAAACTAAGGTTTTCTATGCATACTTACACTTAAAGGCATGTCAAGTGGGAGATGGAAGCATATCAATGCAGTTGATGCATATAGAACATGCTATTGAAACAGACAGATGTAGGAAAAAGCTATTGTAAGCCACTGGTTTTCAGCAGAGGTGGCGCACACCATCTCAAACCTAGCGCGCACTATCTGGATATGGCATGCACCACCTTTGGGTCCTCTGGATGTGGCGCATGTCACTATGGAAAAGTGAGCTTGACACACAGAGGTCCAAAAGGGGCTAATGTTTTAAGAAAACAGTGTGCTCTTGCGTGCAAATGTATTTTCATGCGAAGATAAAAATAGAAAGATATCATTTCCCCAGATAGACTACCACATAGAAAACATACAAAAAATACTTCTGCAATAGGATGCTGGAAAGCCACTGGTTTTTAAACAGAGGTGGCGCATGCCACCTCATAACCTGGCGCGCGCCACATACACATGGCGTGCACCAGTTTTGGACTCTCTGGATATAGCGCGCGTCACTATGGAAGAGTGAGCTCGACAATCAGAGACCCAAAAGGGACTACTATTTTAGAAAATAGTGTGTTGTTTGTGTGTGGGTGTTTTTAATATAGAAAGAAAAATAGAAAGAAAGCATTTTATGTATTTCTAAAGCTAAAAGACAAAGAAAAAGAAAAGAAAGCTAACATACGGTTCTAATAATGGGAAAAATATGCTTGGACAAAATTGAAATAAATAAAAGAAATCGAGGAGAACGAGGCCAACGGCCTCGTTCTATCCTTTTACAGAATGAAAAGAAGTTTTAAGGAAAGAAAAGATGAATGAATGAAAAAAAGATGAGAAAAGAGAAACTTACCGTATATCCCAGAAGAAGAGTGAAGTTTCAAGCAGTTCCGAAGCTTCTTCCTCAAATATGGCGCATCCTCGAGAGGCCTTCCGTGCGGTCTTCGAGTCTTCAGAGTCCTTCCAAAGTAAGGAATTCTGAATTAGGTGGTCTTATGTTTGAGTTTTGGGAATTTCTTATGCTTTAAATTTATATTTATCGGTGACAGTTCACCTTATATGGAGTTGGGAGCTATTTCGGAAGAGTTTTTCCTTGGGTTAGGGGTTTGTGTTGGTAGAGCTTTGGCTTGCCTAAAGTGGGGTTCTGAAATAAATTGGGGGTCTATTTATAGATTTTGGGCGAGGAGCTGACTTGGAGCCAAAGTCTCCTCTCAAGGTGGCGTGACGCCATGTGAAAGTGGCGCGCGCCAGGGGAAAATGTGGCTTGAGGCTCTAACATGGCTTGGATAGTGGCATAGAAAGTTGTGGCGTGGCTCTAGGTTGGAGAGAAGTGGCTTGAGTTTTGAAATGACATGTGGTTTTTAGAGGGAAGTGGCGCAATGCTAGGTGGGGCTGCACTAGTGGGTGTTTTTGGTATTTTGAATATTTTAATGTGTCTTGGGGTGTTTTGAGATGTTCATTGGGGTACTCCTTGGAATGTTGGACTCGCACAGAGGCTCCTTCGACGTGACTGATGTATGCATTCATCATCGGAAAGCTTACGGAACCAGTCTATGTTTGGTTTAGTCAAAATTAGGGTGTCTACAGTTGTCCCTCTTTGACAAAACTCTCGCCGCATCGCATGGGTGAGTGAATATCAAAGAATCATAGGCAGTCCCTTTTTATTAAATTGTTCATCAAACAAAGAAAAACAAAACAAAATAAAAGTAAAAGAAAAGCTATCCTTTTAAGGTCATGAGTGGACCGCGTGCATCAGTTTATAATCGTGCCGGACTGCGTGCATCAGTTTATAGTCGTGCAGGACTACGAGCATAGTTTAAGGTCATGTAGGATCATTTCTTCAGTTTAAAGTCATGTTGGACCGCGTGCGTAGTTTAAAGTCATGTGGAACCCAAGGTACTCAGTTTAAGGTTATGAGACGAGCTGATTTATTTAGTTTCAGGTCGAGGGACGGACCCAAAGGTATTCAGTTTTAGGTCATGAGACGGAACCAAAGCACTCAGTTTTAGGTCGTGAAACGGACCTTCTTTGAAAAACTGGGGTGTCACGCCCCAATGAGGGAATGGTGACCGGCCATGGTTCATGGGCTTGTGGCCCAACGAAACCAAGAAAGCCTTAACCCGATAAAGCTAAT
>JAUTBS010261173.1:0-11197 GCA_032361285.1 Aequorea victoria
AAATTACATTATTCATTAATAAGGTTCCGTTTGTTTGGATGAAAAATATTTTATACATTTTCTGGTGTTTGTTACAACGAAAAATTAAAATCAATGAAAATATTTTTAAAATCAATAGAAAATAAAATAATTAGTGTTGAAAAGTATTTTCCTGTGTCGCAACCGAACACAGAAAAATAAATTATTTTTCATAAAATATTTTTTGTGAAACATATTTTTCAACGGAGCCTTATTAATAAATATTTTATCAACACTAATTACTAATGATGTTGATAAATATTTTCTATTGATTTTAAGTTAATTTTGGTAAAAAAAATATTTTTTAATTTTTAAAGACACGTTATTTTTCATACTTACGCTTCGTTTGTTTTGACGAAAAATATTTTTTTTATTTCATTGCGATTTTAAAAATAATGATGTTAGCAGTTGTGATAGTATTTGTTGGTTTCTGAATCTGAACAGTTCTTCGTGATCGGTGGTGTCCCGGAGAGTGTAGCCGTGTTGTTTCTTGTCCGTTAGTTCAAGGTCCTGCAAAATGTTAGAATCTAGACACTAGTGGAGTACCGGCTTATGATTCTCCGAAACTTAAGTCAGCGGATAGTTAGTAGATAATAATTGTAAAATGTAGAATATGAAACTGTATGTAGAAGTATGTAGGAAATGACGTCACTTTGGAGTATGTAGGTTGTGTCTATTTATAGAGATGTAAATGCGCGAATCTCGGGGTATGATAGGGGTAAATCCCTAATTTACCGACTTTATGCGAGATCCACATGATGGGATAGAGGTGAATCTATGATCTGTCGACCCGAGATAGGTTCTTGGGATTCGTGATGATCTGATTCCTTATCTTCCGCAAGAATAGGTGTTGGAGTGATCTCGAGAAAGATCGTCGGCATTGATTTTGAGGCTTGCCGTTACTGGTGTTTGACTCGATCAATCTGGCTTACCGAGCTTGTAGTCTGACCAAGCACATCCCTTTGGGTGATTCTCGTGTCAGTCGACTCATGTGAAGTCTGAGTCGACCCATGGTTGCCTTGGTCGACTAGTGCTTTGCTGTGTCAACTCACGTTTGTCTTTGGTCGACTCACGCTTGTCTTGAGTCGACTCAAGCTGGTCTTGGGTCGACTCACGGTTACTGTAGAGGAGGGTCCCGAGAGCAATGCGACTTAGGTCGACTCATCAACTCCTTTGGGTTGACTCACAGTCGCCTACTACAGAAGATGCTGAGGGCATGCACATGCCCCCGGTCGGCTAAAATTGTGATCTTATTTTGACTGACTTTTGTTATTTATTTTCATCGTGTCGGTCGTTCGATTTTTAATATTTAGTTATATTCCTCTCGATCGGTCTTAAGCGACCGTTTTGTTCATACTTATCAGATGCCCCTATTTCCGAGCTAAACACATTCGGCGAAGAGAATAAATTTGTCTAAAGTGACGGTTGTACATTTATTATGATGTCGTTTTGGCTCCCGAGGTGGCGGCTACATGGAGAATGAGGAGACTTTTCCTCATTTCAAGGTGACGGCTACTCGGGCTGTCAAACATCACTTCTTATTAAATGGGGGTCTTTTCAAATGCAAAAAATGACGGTCTTTTGGTATCCGACCGACACGTGGGTCAATTTGGGCCGTCGATCGCTTTATATCATACGGTCGGTATGGCCCAGCCTCGTAATCGTTGGATCAAAAAGCTTATTTTATCTGAGCCATTCGTGATTTTCCTATATATAGGCGAGGGGGTTTGTCTTTGTTTTTTATGTTTTTACACATTTCAGTTCATATCTTCCACTTCTCCTTCTCTGACAAGCGTTCCCCGACATTCTCCATCACCACCGGCGAGAAAGTTCTGCAATTTCTTCGTAGCGTCACCCTTTTTTCCCAGTAAGTCTTCTTATTTCCGTTTTATTTTTCAGCTCTTCTCCTTAACTCTAGTCTCCCTTTTCTCGAAGAACTAACTCTGGCTTCTTCAAGTTTTGAGTTAAAACTCCTGTCGTATCCTCGTTTCTTTCATCCCACCCCATTGTTTTTTGTCAATACGGTGGAGTTTTTTCATAGGCGTTCTCCTCTTCACCCTTCTACCGACTTTTTTTGTCTCTGTCAGCCCATTATTTGATCTAACCTGTAAGGAGGCCTCTACTATAGTTAGGTTTCTTTTACCTCTTGTTCGACAGGGTACAATGGAGTACCCCCAAAAAATTGAGTCCTCGGGGAACGAGCCCTCCCCCTCTAGGTCTGAGACCACGATCTCGGTCCCAGCTCAGTCGCTCAACTTTTCAAGAAGAGTGATCAGACTTTTTCTACCGAGTCCATTCCCTCTGTTTCCCGAGCCTCGAACATAGAGCGCTTGCGTGAAACATTCTACATTCCATCTTTAGTAGTCTGTAGGATCCCATATCCTAACGACCGAGAGTGCTCTCGCTCACTCGGGGAGATGTATTTGTATGAACATGCTTTCCCAGTAACTCTCCGTTATCCTTTCCCCCGCATTATCCAAGAGCTCTTACACTTCCTAGGTCTAGCTCTGGGCCAGCTAATTCCCAACGCGTGAAGGATTCTCCTTGGCGTGATCATCCTATGGGAAGAGTCCAGTGGAAGCCAATCCCATCTCACAGTAGAAGAATTTCTCTATTGTTACCAACCCAAAGAAAAATAGCCTGGGTGGTACTTCTTTCAATCTCGGTCGGATGACCGAGTACTTGTCCATGGTTACCCCTTCTCCAACAAGCATTGGAATGAGAGATTCTTTTTCATCTCCGGGACGGGCTGGGAATTCCATCCCTGGAAAGAAGTCAGCTCCAACACCCCTAGGGTCATCCTTTATTGTGGACGCCCTCAGTCGGGGGACATCGTTGTTGAGCCCTTAGTGGATAACGAGGTCAAGGGCAGGGTCAGAACTGCCAGAGAGTTCAGAGGTAGGTCTTTTAGCATTCTAGTGACCCCCCAAAAAACTAAGCGCTTGGCTACTCAACCCAGCCACCCTGAGTGAGAATCTTCTCAATTTATTTATTTCGTTAGTTTTCTTTTATGTCATCTCTTAATCTTTTATTTCACTTGTTTCTGATTTGTTCATTCTTTTTAGCTTTTTGAGCAGGAATGTCAAAAAGTCCAGAAAAGGCCCATCTTGAAAATATGAAGGCTCGGCTCGCTAGAGAAATTGGGGCCTCTGTGGCCAAGAGGCCAAGGAAAATCTCTTCCTCGGTCGCCAAGGTCCGGACGACCGACGTGGTGGAAATTGATCCAGAAGATCATCTCCCGACCGAACCCACAGCTTCCTCGGTGGAGATTCCTCTAGCCCCCCTTCCGAAAAACCCCGCAGCTCCTAGCCTACCCCCTTCTCCGGGTCCCTCAACAATTGTTGCTGGCCCACCTGCCCCGGGCCCATCTGCCTTTGCTCCACCCGAGGAGATGTTGACTAATTTCAACATGGCCTGAGAAAAGATGGCCGAATTTGTTGGGGATTTGAGCACCTTCATCTCGGAGATCGGGACTGCCCCCATGGCCAAGGAGCTGATCTTTGACCTCACCCGGGTAAACTTCTAATCTCCCAGTCCTTCTTATTTTATTTTTACTTCCTGTTGGTTGACTTTGTTTAGTGTTCCTATTTTGTAGGCTTGTGCTCGGGCGGTCCACCTATCGGGCCGATGCTACCAGCGTGAAGCCATTGCCTCTGGTGAAAGAAAGAAGGTCTCGGCCTTGCAAGCAAAGCTTGCAAAATTGGGCGAGGATCTGAAAAAGGTCAAGGCCGAGACACAAAAGTCTGCAGACCAGGCGAAAGAGGCGGAGCAAGCGAAGGTCAAGGCCGAGAGGGTGAAAACCTTATCCAAACAAGAGATTACCTATGCCGAGGAAATGGAGGCAGTAGTGGCGGCGGCAGAAAGGAGAGCTGTGAACGCTAAAGATCGAGCAACCAAGTCCTCAGCCAAACTAGCGAAGGCCGATGAGGAGGCGGTCGAGGCCTTCATGTCTTCAGAAGGTTTTAGCCTTGAGACCACTGAGTACTATGTCAATGGTTTCAATGTTATGAAAGCTCAGGTTGTTAACTATGTGACGACCCTAGAAGGGGGTGAATAGGGTCTTTTGGCAATTCTGAATTAAATAATGCCTTATTTAAATACTTAAACAAATAATGGCAATCTAAAAGAGTAAGCACCTAAACAAGTAAGAGATTGAGGATAGAGTAAGAGATTAACACCAGGATTTATAGTGGTTCGGCTTTAACTTAGCCTATGTCCACTTCTCAAGCACCTCTTGAGATTTCTTCACTATGCCAAAATACTTGCGGGTGTACTCCAAACCTTTCAACAAGATCCACAACGCTGCTTTCCAAAGTTACCAGACTTTTAGCACTTGTGATCTTTTTGTGTGTTTACACCACACACAGTAATAGTTAGCAGGTGACTCACCTCTATCAGTTTTACAGAGTTTGATGTAGGAGTGTTGATGTCAAAACATCAAGTTACAGGAGTCTCGAAACATAGTAGATGAATACAATGTAGCTCACAAAGAAAATAGCCAGATGACAGAAAATATAGTTGAGTTGCTAAACAGGCTTTCGAACTTTTACTGTAAATGGCAGAACAGAGCTTCTTGAGACTGATGAAGAGTGACTGATGTCTCTTGGATTTATTATCAAATCACAATATGAAAGTGAGAGAACGAGAATGATGTATTTCTGATCTAGTGCTTGAGTTTTGGTTTACTCAGTTGCTGTCAAAATGATCAAGCAGCAGTCTTTTTATAGTCATAGGAAAACTTACCGTTATCATGATCTGATCTTCTTCCTTGAATCAAGCAATTTGATTGTTGATCTGATTTGATATGATTTGCTCTGATCTTCCTTTTGAATTTCGATCCTCTCACTATCCTTTTGAATTTCAAAATAACTTCTGAAGTCACGCTATTCATTCCATCTATGCTTCATATCAGAATTCTAAAATTTCGTAACTGATTTTTCCTTGATTTGATTCTTGATTCTTGGTGATCTATTCTGAGATGGTTTGGGATTATTCATATATATAAAAATGATCCTCACGAAATCAAAATGGATCCTCAAAACTAGCTGTAACAGAATCAATCAAATCGCATGATACGTTCACTGACATCCCTGAGATCGCGCACTTGGGTTAACTCACTTGGAGTTGTGTCGACTCAAGTTGCCTATCGTATGAAATCTGTATCTACTATGTCGACCCAAATAGAAGTGGTGTAGACTCATGCTCCGGGAACCTCGGTTGTGTGTTGACTCAACTTGAGGTTGTGTCGACTCATGTTGTTCAAGCCACGGCTTCTTCATCAGTTCATTATGTGTGTCGACTCAACTTGTGATTGTGTTAACTCAACTTGTTCAAGCTACAGCTTCTTCATTTGTGTCGACTCAACCTGCGGTTATGTCGACCCAACATGCTTTGTGTCAACTCATCTGAGCTTTGTGTCGACCCAACTTTCTTCTGTTTAGTTTTCTGCCTATATTTGTCTCTGCTGTGTCGACTCACATATCCTGTGTGTCGACTCAAATATACTGAATTCTTTAAAAATGCTTTTTATCAAGTCTGGGCTTTAAGTCTTGCTTGGGAATGAATTAATTGATACCTGAAAAGACTTAACAACATGTCAATCATTTAGTTAATCCCAATGATGGGTGTTAACCTTTTATAAGTATTTAATAATTGTTTTAGGCTTTGTTTGTTATCATTAAAATTAATAAAACATTTATAAAATCTTTGAGGCAACTGTTTCAATAGTTTTTATACGTGTATTTAAATTTTTGCTATAGCTAACATATGTTGTCGTTTGTATTGTAGAGAGAACCAGATGCTAAAGGTCTAAGAAACAAGTTATTCCCTTATTATGAGCCATGGGTTCAAATTTTTGAAAAAAATAGAGCAACAGGGGAATTAGCTGAAGATCTTGCTGAAATGGCTGAGAGGATGAACACTGAGGAACTATTAGGTGATGCTTCTATCCCGGGAATGGACTTTGACACAATAGATCCAATTAATCCATCAAGTAGTGGTACTGAAAGACCCATAGATAAATCTTCCACACAAAAGAACAAGAAGAGGGTTAGGGTGCATGATGATGCAGAAGGGTTAACACTATTTGCTCATAAAATTGGAGAACTCATTACTGCAACTAATGAGAAATTAGAATTCATTGGGAAGAGGATGGGGTATGCACATGATTTATCATTGAAAAGAACTACTCTGAATGAAGAGCTGATGAAGTTGCCCATTACACTTCATGAGAGGTTGCAAGCTTGTGAGCTTATAAGTCATGATGCCCAGAAACTTGATATGTTCTTCAGTTTGAGTCATGATGATAAAATTACCTGGGTTGCGATGTTGCTTAATAGGATGGGTAATTAAGTCATGAATAATTGTACTGAGATTGATTCTTGATACTGTGGCCTTTTGAAATTTTGTTAATAACTCTTTACTTTGTTGTCTTTTCATGCCCAGCTTGATGATGGGAATAGTGGTATGCTATTAGCTGTCAAAGTTCTATTTTTTTGTTTTCATTTCTGTTCGACCAAGGTCGCAATTGGTGTTTGTGGTTGATTACATGAAATGGGTTCTTTCTCATTGAGTTGTTCAAGCATTTTAGAAGTATCTTTATCTTTAGCCAATGAAATGGTTGATTTTTAGTGACTAATATGGGCTTGAGATAAATTGAATTTAAGATACCATACAGTTCACTTCTTACTGAACTTGCATTTCTTCCAGGTTATTGTATATGGGGATGCTGCCATTTATCATGACGCTTTGTCATTAAAGCCATCGGGAACTGCAAAGCATGCAAAGTCTTGTTAATAACTCTTTACTTGATATGTTTCATCAATGCTAAGTGGGTTTATCTGAGGGCATTTTTGTCATACCATGCTTATACCTATCAAATCTTTACGCAAGCAAACAAAATATAGGATTAAGTTAGACTAGACGAGTATTAATCCCAGAATGAAACCAATCACAGGATTGGAATATATTACACACATATAATCCAGCGAAAATGGTATCCTGGGATTACTAGTCTTGGGAATATTAATCCCCTCTAATCCAGTCCCTGACAACAAACATGCCCTTAGTGACTAATTAACACTTATCGAAAGTATAGGATGTCACACGGTGCCCCCATTCCCGCCACCGCCCAGATCATTGTGGACCTGAACATGGCGTACAAGCTCTCAAAGGTCATCCTTCTACCATAGGACATGGTCAAGCACACTGCATTCGATGAGTCCACTTTGTATGCCCAGTCTATGCAGTACATGGTTGGGGTAAGTATTCAGTTCATTCCTTCTCCTTTCCTTATATATAAATTTCATAAGTCTTTTATCTCAAACTTACACTTTGATTGCCTTCTACATGGATTTCAGTGCATCCACACCCTGCTGGACAACCACAGGAAGCTGAAAAGCATGGTCAGGAAGACCTATCGAGTTCTTGAAGCTAAGAAGATGGCTCTACTCTCCGTCGAGGAGAAGATTGTTGAGTTAGAGGCTAGAGTCCAATCTTTGGAGGCCGACTAGGCCCCCTTGGTACTCTGAAACCATTAGTTGGAGTCTAGGATGTCAGTAGCCGAGGCTGAGCATGCGTAAATCCAGGCAAAGCTGGAAAAAACCAAGAAGGAGCTAGAAACCTCTAAGAAGGTCCAAGCCGACATCAAAGCTTCCCGGAAGGACTACGATGCTCAAATGTGGCAGGTCAGCTGGAACGAAGCCTGGAACTTCTACATCAAAGAAGTTGAGAAGATAAAGGCTGAGATGTTGTACAACAACTACAAGTAGGCTCTCGCCAAGCTCAACGTCCTAGTGGAGTTCCCCTTTTAGATCCCAACTCTTATCGACCCCTTCACCAGCCATCCAGTGCTGCCAACTATCACAATTCAGGTGCCTAAAGATCTCTCAGCATTGGTGGAATCACTAGTGGTCGATGATCCCTCCACTGAGGTGATCGAAGTTTGACTTCTTCATTTTTTGTCAAGTAAATGTCAACCCATTTTTTCTATGTAAGGCCCGACCACATACTGTAAGTCTTCGGTGTTTTTTTTATAATGGATAAACTTATTTCTTTCATCATTTGTCCAAAGTGTTTTACTTCTATGTTGTGCTTTTATATTTGCTCTACTTTTATCTTGTTTGCGTATTTGTCAAGTGTTGGCACTTCTTACCAAACAAACACAGTTTGGATGTGACCGAGCTCCTCATTCTGAGCCTAGCTCGGTGAGCAAACTTTTTCTTAAAAAATTGCTGAGTGTTCGCACTTTTTGGCAAACAAACACAGCTCGGTGTGACCGAGCTCCTCATTCTGAGCCTAGCTCAATGAGCAAACTTTTTCTTGAAAATTTGTGAAGTGATAGCACTTTTTGGCAAACAAACACAGCTCGAGTGTGACCGAACTCCTCGTTCTAAACCTAGCTCGGCGAGAAAAAAACTTCTTCAAAATTTGTCAAGTGTTGGCACTTATTACCAAACAAACACAGCTCTCTGTTTGACCGAGCTCCTTGTTCTGAGCCTAGCTCGGCGAAATAGCCTTCATCTGGGTTATTCTAACCCTTAGGAACTATTCATATTTTTTGAATGGTCTGAACTATTCTAGTTTATCTATCGTCGGGGTTATTATAATCCTTAGAAATTATTCAAATTTCTTGAATAGTCCAAACTATTCTAGTTCGGCTATCATCGGGGTAGTTTTAACCCTTAGGAATTATTCAAATTCCTTGAATAGTCTAAACTGTTCTAGTTCAGCTATTGTCAGGGTTGTTCTAACCCTTAGGAATTATTTGAATTCCTTGATAAGACTGAACTATTCTAGTTCGGCTGAAATCGGAGTTGTTCTAACCCTTCAGAATTATTTGAATTCCTTTTGAGAGTAATTTGACATGAATAGATTTGTAAAAAGACAATTCTATTAATGAAGCCCTCTGGGAATTTACAAAAATAATATTAGAAGAAACACAAGTTGGCCCTGTTCCATGGCCTAGATACTTATTTCTCGTCTACGTCTTCCAAGTTGTAAACTCTCGCTCCTGTAATAGACCAGACTTTGTAAGGTCCTTCCCAGTTGGCACTAAAATTTCCCTCTATGGGCACTTTTGTATTGCCTGTCACTTTTCTAAGTACTAGGTCTCCGAGACTGAAGTCTTGCGACTTGAGTTGCTTGTTGTACTCATTTTCCATCTCTTGCTAGTAGGCCTGAATTTTGATGAGGGCAATCTCATTTTGTTCTTTGGCCAAGTCCAGATCTTTGGCTAAGATCTCATTGTTGCTCTCCGCGGTGAACATATAAGTCCTCATGGTAGGAAGGCCGACCTCTAGAGGGATCAGTGCTTCGATCCCATAGGCTATTGAGTAGGGTGTTTCTCCTGTTGACTACTAATGTGTAGTTTGAAAGGCCCAAAGGACGTTGGGGAGTTAATCAACCCATTTTGCTTTGCATTTCTCCAGCCTTTTCTTTATACTTTCTAATATTGTCTTATTGGATGCCTCCACTTGGCCGTTGCACTCAGAGTAAGCTGGGGTAGAATTGTATACCTAACTCGGCAATGAGTTTTTTGAATATTCGTCCATCAAACTAGGTTCCGTTATCCAAGATGAGGGCTCTTGAGATGCCGAACCTTGTTATGATGTTCCTCCAGATGAAATTTTTCACGTCTACCTCCCTAATATTGGTCAACGGATCGGCCTCCACCCACTTGGTAAAATAGTTTGTTGTCATGATAGTAAAATTCTTCTTGTTGATGGCCTTTGGGAGAGGTCCCACAATATCTAGGCCCCATTGAGCAAAAGGCCATGGACTTGTGAGGGGAGAGAGTTCTCCAGTGGACTGGTGGATAAGAGATGCAAACTTTTGGCATTTATCGCACTTCCTGGCATACTGCTATGCGTATTTTTGCTTATAGGGCCACCAATACCCCTAAGTAATCGCTTTGTGTGATAGAGATCTTCCCCTTATGTGACTCCCACAAATCCCTTCGTGGATTTTGAAAAGCATGTCTTGTACTGTGCGAGGATGAACACAAAGTAAGTACAGTCCAGTGAAAGATCTCTTGTACAACTTCTCTATAAGGGGGAGCTAAAACTAGGCTAACTTAATTCGAACCTTATGCGCTTCCTTTTTCTCAGCTGGTAGTTGCTCGATCCTTATGAAGGCCACAATTGAATCCATCCAGCTAGTCGATAAGTCGGCTAGAATGACCTCTTCTAGATTCTTTCTTTGTTCAAACTTGGAGTTAGACATAAAATCGATTGTGATTGTCCTTAGACTGTCGAACTCTATGGCTGAGGCAAGGAAGGCTAGAACATCAGCATGACTATTAAGCTCTTGGCCCACTTGCTCCACGTTGAAGGTTTTGAAGTTCTTCAGCTCCTCCTTGGCCTTTTCCAGGTATCTAGCCATCTTGTCATCCCTAGTTTCGTACACCCCAATTAGTTGGTTGACCACCAGCTGAGACTCACTATAAACCATGAGCTCAGCTACTTGGATTCTCCTAGCAGCACGGAGGTTGGCGAGTAGGGCTTCGTACTCAGCTTCATTGTTGGAAGCGTGGAAGCCGAGCTTAAGGGACTATTCTAGTACCACTCCTTCATGGGAGGTCAGGGCTATTCCAGCTTATACCCCCTATTATTTGATGCAACATCCACTTGGAGCCTCCAAACTCCTGCTGATGGCATCTTTCATGCCTTAGGGGGATCTCCCCTACTAGCTCAGTGGCTGGAGCTTCGGCTACTGAGCTAGATAATACTGGTGTTGGAGTGAATTCAATGATGAAGTCAGCTAGTACTTAGGCCTTGATGACATTTTTGGGCTCATAGTTGATGTGGTGTTCTTTGAGTTCCACGGCCCATCTGGAGATTTTATTAGTGAGGTCTTCTTTTCCAAGTATGGCCTTCAATGGGTATTATGTGAGCACAGTGATGGGGTGGGCTTGGAAATAATGCATCAACTTTCTTAAGGCCATGACCAAGGCATAGGCTAGCTTTTCTAGTGGTAAATATTTTGTTTCGGCATCGAAGAAGGTCTTACCAACATAGTAGATGGGTTTATGTTGCTACTCTTTGTCTCAAACCAGCACTCCACTTAAGGCGTGTTGGGACACGATAAGGTAGAGGTAAAGGACTTCTTCGACGACAGGTGTGGAGAGGTGGGAAGGGTTAGCCAAATACTTCTTTACTTCCTCCAGAGTTCGTTCTTCCTC
>JAUTBS010261284.1:0-11197 GCA_032361285.1 Aequorea victoria
ATATTAGACTTTCTTGGTTCAGTGGGCCAAGGCCCATGATCCATGGCCGGTCATAGCTCCTAAATTGGGGTGTGACATTTTAGCTCTCGGTAGTTTTGATAAGCGAGGGTCTGAGTCGACCCAAACCCCTATATGTGTCAACCCAAGTGTGGACCTTCGGTGTGAGTCGACCCAAGAGTGGTGGGTGTTGACTCAAGATCGTTTGGTCTCAGTTGCTTGATCAGGCGAGGGCTTGTGTCGACCCAAGGAGGGTGTGTGTCAACTCAAACGAGGCCCCGCATGGATGAGTTGAGTTCGGTCAACCCCTGCGTCAATCCCAAGCATCCTATAAGCCCCATGTGTCAACCTGAAGCCTAGGTGAGTCGACCCAGAGCCTTGTGAGTCGACTCAATGAAGGTCTGAGTCGACTTAGATGAGTAAAAACCTTTCTATTCCTGCAGTGTTTTGGGATGTTTGGAGACCCTTTTGACCTTAAGTTTCTTCATGAAAAACAAAACTAATAAGTATATTTAACTCATGAAAACAAATATAAGGTAGAATCACATGAGGCAAATGTAGGTTCTTATATACGGTTGTTATGCATTATAGGGCTTGAAAGGGTGTTTGAGGGAGAAGGACTGGCACCTCGCGAGAGTAGTGGTCAAGCTTGAAGTTCTGATTTTAAAGGTGAGAGTGGTTAGTTTCTTGTTAAAATAAAATATGATAAATGCATTCTCTTAAATGTTTTGGTGAATTATTTTCAAAGGATCTCATGTTGTTTATAAAGATGATGGGTGCGTGAATGATGTTGTTCATTTAATCTTCTATTCTCTGTTATGAGCATGTGTTGTAATAGTTCTTTGAGATCATAATGGTTTATTTGCATGAAGTTTTGCTTGAATGAGCCAAGTTAAGCGGGTAACCATCCCGATCCCAAAGGTGATGAGGGCATAGTAGCCATAGTGGCATTGCCAGTAATGGGTGAAGCGGATTGTCCGCAATATGAACTTTTAAGGCTTTACCCCATCAGGGGAGCCCAAGGTGTGGACGGAGATGCACCTAGCACTAGTGATTTTATAAGTGACCTTCTTACTCGCCACTCTAAAATTTAGATGCGTTATAATGAGGTTACGGTACCGTCGAAACTCCCGGTCGTGAGGTTAAAACAACTACTTGGCCATTGGAAAGCATGCATTGGGTGTGTAGTGTCATAAATGCTTTTAAAGCATATCCTGGTTTTGGTGTTGATCCAATTGATGAAGAATATACCTCTTGTTCTGTATTGCATATCATGAAATCTATTTTATGGTGTGTAAAGATGTTTTATCAAATGTTTTTGAAGCAATTATTTCATGTCTTATTTCATTTTAATACTAAGCCCACTCTCCTGTAACCTTTTTGGTTGCAGATTATAGCCCAGGATAGACATTGGTCCACATATGCCAGAGATGAAGATTTTGTTGTCAAGAGATTTTATCTTTTGGATTGTATGATGTAAACAATACCTTTTGCTGTGATGTTACGGTGGTTGTAATTATAGTTGTGAATGATGGATTCCATGTTTTGATTTAATTGTTGGTATGTAAGGGATAGAGGATCCCCATGGATTAAATATGATTATGCTTGAAAAGAATGGATCAGATTAAGAATTAGTGTTATTGCTTTAATACAGGTGTTATAGTCTTGTGCCACCCCACTCCGAGTAGGAAGATTTACCGTCAAGGGAGTGGGTGTGACAAAAACCTTGCTAGCAATCCCTTTATAAATGAGGTTCCCTTCGGCAGAGACCTCCTACCTTTCAAAAACCATCTCTCTTGATTTCTCCTCTCTAGAATATCCTGCTCTCTTGACCTCCCACTCTTTCAACCACTGCTGCCCAGTAGCCACCGAGGGTCCACACCGCCGAGCACCACCACCACCAACGTTAGAGTTACCACCACAGGGCACTGCCATCAGCTTCATCGTCATCATCACCTTAGTGATCACGAGTTCGTCATCTTTACACCCCCTGTTCTAGTTATATACAAATATATACGTATAGATATATATCACATAGTTATATGGCTATCTAGTTCTCAAGAAAAATGTTTAATCTTTCAATGATTCAAAACGCATACCAAAATACTATGTTTACAAATTGAATGTAACAGAAACCAGAGAAGTAGATTTTGATATATGTAATGATATATATATAACAGTTATATATATATATATATATATATATATAGACATAATAGAGATATATAAAACCATGTATAAGAATACATTGAAATTTATGGGTATAAACCTCTTAGAAAGATGATAAAATTTATAAAGATAATAAATCATGACGAAAGAAGGAAAGAAAAGACCCTAGATCAGAGATTTCAGCCATGAAAATCTCTGCTGCCAAACTTTGGGTCGACTCACACGTTTGATGAGTCGACTCACGTCCCATAGAAATTATATAGCGTCGCTAGTGAGTCGACTCATGAGGAGGGTGAGTCGACTCATGAGGCCAAGACCTTGGTTGTTTGACAACCTACTGCTTGGGGTCGACTCATGGACCATTTGAGTAGACCCATGACCCTCTACCTTCCCCTTGGGTCGACTCACTCACACCTTGGGTCGACTCATGACCCGTTTGGTCGACTGAAGAGGAGCCACCTAGGCTCACTTGGCCTTTGGGTTGACTCACTACCTCTTTGGGTCGACTCACAGTATCTTCTACCTTGGTTCCTACCTTTTGAGTCGACTCACCATTCTTTGGGTCGACTCACAGTACTTTTTCATGCTTTGGGGTCGACACATGCCTTCCTGCATTGACCCATGGTGACTTGAGAGGCTTGGGTCGACTCACAAACCCTATGAGTCGACTCACAGCCACCTTAGACCGTGACTTGCCACCTTGGGTCGCCACACAGCCCCTATTGTGTCGACTGTGTCGACTCATGGCCTCTTGTGAGGACTTGGGTCGACTCACAGTGACTTTGAGTCGACTCACAAGTCGTCTGTTGTGCATATGTCGAGTCCTTCTTCGTTTGAGTCTACACACAGCCTTACTATGTCAACTCACAAGAGCCTATGACGCTGTTAGGTCGACTCAGAGATCATTTGGGTCGACTCATATACCGAAAAATCTTAAAAAATGTTCTGAAATTAATCCTAAAGCATAAGCTCTGTTTGGGCATCAGTTTAATGATAAATTAAATTAATTAATGATTAATTTAACACCATAAAAAAACATTGAGACTTATAAATGGGAAAATGGTCTGTTTGATAGTTATAAATAGTTTATTAACTTTATTATAGATTATGATGTATTGCACTACATAATTAGGGTAATGAGGATTCCTACCTTTGCTTCCTATTTCATTTGAGCTTGCATTGGATATCATGTGAGTGGATTTACATGCTATGTACTTTTAATAAAATCTCTGTATTCTCTAAATTATGTTAAAAAGGAAATGCATATATTTTAAATACTTTTAAATGATATTGTATGATATTCTCTTGTAAATTCATGGTACAAATATTTTACAAGTTTTTGATTCAAATATATATGTGGTGCGATTATGAGATATGATTCTTGGAAATGAAAAAGTTCAGGGGAAAGCTCTCTACGGAGGTGACTCTGGCCAGCTAGGGAACAGACCCGGTCTGAATCTCGTGGTGACTCTAGTTGACTCAACGGTTTAAGGGACAGCCCGGGTGCATCTGATGACCTTAACCAGGATCATTTGGGAAACAAACCCATGCGCCAATCTATGGTGACTCTATTATAATATTGGATCCAATGGGCTGAGGCTGCCCCGAGTTATGATGTGGCATTGGTTACTTGTTATGCTCAGGCTGTTCCTATGCCAAATTATTGATTTCTTCTACTCTTTGATGAGCATATCGTTATACCATTATTATGATACAGACTTACTTATGTCTAATGTTTTGAGGACACTTCTAATGTCTAGTTTGAGATCTTGGTGACTCGTATTTATAAGACACTAAATGGAAAAAGATATATATTTTCAAGAATGAAATGATGGGTTGAATAATCACCCTTTTAAAATAAAATGATGGGTTGAATGATCGCCCTTTTGAAATGAGATGATGGATTGTGTGATCGCCCTTTTTAATAGTACTGTATATATCATGTCATGATTATGTTTAAAGTACAAACTATTTGAATTTTCTATTTTAAACTGTATCCTATTATGAATGTTTTAATTCACCAGCTTTAGCTGATGTTGTCCTTAAAACATTTCAAGAAATCAATGAAGAAGTTAGATGATTGACTCGATAGCTTCATGGGATCCAGAAATAAGACCTCTAGGACATGCATTTTCGCTTCCGCATTGAATAAAGAATTATTATATGAATTGTTGGAATAATAGATATTATTGAGATATTATGGCCTGTTTGTCCTATTTTGATTATATGAGATTTTAATTGATTAAATTCTTAGTATTTGAGATCTTTTAGCATATTATTAGCTAATTATTGACTAAGGCTTACTTTGTTCATTGGGCTAAGGCCCAATATCCATAGCTGGTCACCTTTTCCAATTTGGAGTGTGACAGATTGTGCTTAGAAGGTTCAACATGGAGAATGCAAAGCCTGTAAGCATACCATTGGCTAGCCACTTCAAGGTAACCAAGGACCAATCACCAAAGATAGAGGAGGAGTGGACTTTCATGGGTAAGGTCCCCTACATATCAGCTATTGGTAGTCTTATGTATACCATGGTTTGCACACGATCAGATATTGCACATGCAGTTGGAGTTGTGGGTATGTATATGAGCAATCCTGGGAAAGAATACTTGAATGCTGTGAAGTGGATAATAAGGTATTTGAATGGCAGCTCAGATACCTCACTTTGCTTTATAAAGACAGAACTGAAGCTGCAAGGCTACGTAGACGCGGATCTAGCGGGAGATGCTGATAGTCGGAAGAGTACCACCAGGTTTGTCTACACCCTAAGTGGTATAATTGTGTGTTGGGCTTCCAAGCTTCAAAAGGTGGTCATTTTGTTTACTACAGAAGTTGAGTATGTAGCTGTGACTGAAGCAGGTAATGAGATCGTTTAATTGCAGAGTTTTATAGCATAATTGGAAAAGACAGATAAAAGATGCACTTTGTACAGTGACAGTTAAAGCGCCATATTTCTTGCTAAAAACCTAGCATTTCATTCGAGGATGAAGCACATACAGTTGAGGTATCACTTCATATGTTCTATTATTGATAATGGATAACCGTCTCTAGAGAAGACTCAAGGAGTAGAGAATTTCGCAGACATATTGACAAAAGGGGTAACAATTGATAAACTGAATCTGTGTGAAGCTTCAGTTGGTCTTCATTCTTGAGGACATGTGACACGAGTTGCGAACAATGGTAGCTGTGACAAAGCAACAAGGAGGACAGGTTCAGTGGATAGTTGTACTTCAGGATCAGGCTTCAAGTGGGAGAATTATTGAGGTGAAGTCGTGCTCTCAAAAGTCACTGGTGAAAAACGTCCGGACGCGCGTCTGGATATACAGGACCAGAAGACCTTTGGGTGGAAAACGTTCGGATGTAATTCCAACATCCGGACGTAATTTTAGCATCTGGACGCGATCGAGACAACGTTCTTCGAAAAACATACTGGACAAGAACGTTTGGACGTGCCCTTCAATCATCCGACGTGACGGCGTGAACTCTGTTATATTTTTAGAGTTTTGTTTGTAACCCTAGCAGCCTCTATATAGAGAGGTGTGCTACGGGAGTTATTTAGTAAGAAAAAATCATCAGAAAAATATTGGAAAACCTAGCCTCCATATTTGTAATCTTACTATTTTCCTCTTTCATAGTGAAATTGCCGCAACCCTCGTGGACATAACCCGTGCTTTGGTAAACCACGTAAATCGTGTGTCAACTATGTGATTGTGATAATGTGTGCGTTCTACTATCGTTCTTGCTCGTTGTTACAATCATTTTTCGCGGATCTCTTGCCACAATACATATGCCCATGACACAGTTTCTTGCATATTGACTTTCTAGTAACTTCCATAAAGGTGCTTGTGTGCTCAAGAGCTTATTAACAAGTAAGTGTTTATATTCTCCAACAAACACGTGATTTTAAATTATGGCAGCGAATGTACAGTGGTGAGGAGGACCCTGGAGGTGTACATGAGGTGGCTTATGGTTGTAAGGCGGTGGCGGGGGCCCATGATGTGGTGGATGTCCCGGCCCTTAGTGCTGGTGGTGGCGATCTAGTGGTGGATATATGGTTGTGCATCTTTGTTGAAACTCCAGGATATAGAATAATGGACCGTATTCCTTTAGACTGTAGCAATAAAAAATATCAAGAACAAGTGAATGAGAATTGGGATGAGTCGCGGACTACATCGCTCTCTTTAAGAAGGTTTGCGATGCCTCTACCCTCTATGTGATGAACCTGATCAATAATATCAATCATCTCTCAAAATAAGATATTAGTGAACAGTATGTATATCAGAAAATTATTAGGTATTTTGGAAGTATGAGTCATCATCAATCCCCCCACTTAACCAATAAATTTAGGTCAATATTATTCTTTTTGAAATATTTTTTCGCTCTGTTATTGAATAGAAGTACCATATAGGCGCAATATCATATAACATTACAGAACTACCCAATAATTACCTATGTATGTCATGCCAATGGTGAATATATGGCAAGTTTCGCCAATAGTTCAACATCGGATGAAATCAGCCTTTGCACATTAATTGATCAGGTTCCTAAATGACCAGTAGAATTATTTGCACAATTGAAGAATATCTTTGACATTATTGTTATCATCTCTGTCTTTCTCTCAGGAATGGAACCCCAAACTATCCCACAGACATGGACATGCATATTCATTACTGCTAAAATCGGGAAAGCCACCCTAATTTGTATGTTTCGCAGCTTCAAAATCGATTCCACACCCTCACCATGATCATGAAATTCAACGATTTTAATCATATAGTCTGAAGGAGGCCGAATTAGCGTCAACCTGGTCTAATGGGCCGATGAAAAGATGTGGCCCGAATGAATGATGGGCCAGCCGAAAAACCTCTCATCACCTTCACCGACCCCAGGCATGCTCGGCGGGAGCCCCACACTCCGTCTAAGGGCCGAGCTCAGACATGCTCGGCGGAAGGCCCGTATTCTTAGGGACCAACCACACGAGTGATTGGCCTAAGAGGGCCTTGTAAAAGATGGCCGAGCAATCGTCCGAGGCACATATGGCCCAGGTTCGTAGCATTTAATGCTCATTAATGCCCTGCATACCTCTGATATGACAGCAGCACGTCCTGCCATTAAATTCGGCACAGACGCCGTCATTACCAAAAATAGGGTGACACGATAAAGTCATGGAAGATCGTGTGTCCACATTTTCAAGAGGGGAAAAAGTTTATATAAGGACAGAAAGGCCAAAGAGCAAAGGTACGCAACCCATACGGACTCAACCCTAGATTTCTCTCTCTAAAAACTCCTTCTGGTTTTCTCCTTCTTCCCTGTCCATCACCACTAATCCGATCGTCGGAGAGGGATTCCGGCCACACCCCGCCGGCCAGTTTACGCTTATTATTCTTGCAGGACCACCATATTGAACCTGGGGCAGTCCGGTGACGTTTCCTTCCTTCTAAACAACACCCTGCGGATTCATCCATGCACATAGTCTTTGTTAAGACATCTTTTGTTTATGCCATAAATCACATGTGCTGAGCAATGGAGGCCCAGCCAGAACCGGCCTTCAGAATTTCGAGGCTTTTAAAATTTGTAACATAAATTAAAAAAGAAAGTTATTAAAATTTAAATAGACAAAATATAGTTTTAGTCATAATATTTCAACAAAAAACAATTTAAAAAAAATTTGAATGCAATATAATGCCATTTGTATGTTAAGCTTCTCGTATTTTATTTGTAAAATAACTTAATAAAACTTGTAATTAAATTTAATTATCATTAACTTTTCAACAATAAAATATATTTCTTATTCATATTTCGTGTTTGAGCAAAGATTTGTGAAATTAAAATCAATTATTTTAGTTCCGTCACAAAAAAATAATTTTATTATGAGATTAGAAAGTTATGACCTATATATATTTTGATTGTAACTATTGTTTTTCGTTTTATACGTATTACATAACATTTTAAACGTTTGAATCATTTTAGGACTGTATAAAAATTTTGGTGACTTGAAATAATTTGAAACTGAGATTGGCGTAACTTGAAAAAAATATAAAAAATCTTTTTGAAGTCCCTCACAATTTTTTGTTCTTAATATACTCCTAATATACAAATACACAAAATTATCTTATGTATAACCTTATCCCTTATAGTTATTATTTCTGTCATCTTCTTCACGTTCCTAACAGATTCAAAAGTGGATATATTTAATTAAAAAGCTAGTTATATTTTTAATTAAAATTTTTAAAAATTCCATAACTTGAAATATATAGATTTAGTTTTAATAAAATTAATATTTTGGATCCTACTAGTCAAGGTTTATCAAACAAGTGGACATAAAATTCTCTGTTTGTGAACTAAAAAAATTATCATTTTGCAATCTTTTATGTACATTGTAATGACATTCAAATTTTGAGAAGTTTTCAAATAGATATATTTTTGAAAAACACCAAATTCTTAAGAACTCATAATTTAAGCACCGGAGAATTGTTCAATTTTTTAGTATGTTGAAACTTAGAAATTTTCAGTTTGAAACTGAGAAAACTGAGATTTTTTTTCTTTGGTTTTTTTTTTTAAGAAAAAAATAATAAATTCATAAATTTTCCCGAATTTTATTTTATACAAATTGTTATATTAAATATGGGTCTTCTTCGCAGATCTCAAAGAATACGTTAAAAAAAACAAATTTTATCAAAAAGGAATTTATTTATTAAAAGTCATATAGTTTCAAAGACTAATTAAAAATGTAACTAATTCGTTAAATGAACACACAAAAAACATTGAGTACACCCACCTTTATTTAAATGTAAAAATAGTTATGATATCATATACAAATATATTAATACGTGTAGATGTAGTGGGTGTATCAAATATTTATTTGTATGTACTTATAAGCACCCAATAAGCATTGAAGTACACAGAAAGCCAACAAGTATATTACAACTACTTAAATAAGAGCAAATCTGTTATGATCAAAAATTATATTTAAAAATAAAATCTTATCCTTAAAAATACCAATGACACCAATTCTGCTACAAATCTTTTAAATAGGACTAATGATTAATTACCCCTTCTATTTGCCCCCAAAGTTCTTCACACTTTGACATTTTAGAAATATTAACTCCAAACCATACAACCATCCACCGTATTCCCATTGCCGGCCACCTCTACAAGCTACCTACCAGCCTCACGGCCACCCACACATCAACTCCGCAGCCATCTCCCTTCCATTCCCCCTTCTTTCTTTAGGGTTTCAAAGCTAGATTTACTGTTTTGAATCTAAGACTAGGGTTTAGAATGGGATGGCAGAGAAAAAGAGGGCTGAGAATTTTTTATGTACTGAAAGCTCTATTTTTAGAATCTTTCTTGGTTTAGGAAAAATCTATACTTTCCACATTAATATTAAGCGAAATATTAAAAATACAGGATCTTGAATCAAATATTTTATTGCCTGATTGATGTAGAATTCAAATAAAAATAAAATATATCAAAATACGTAGAGCTTAATGGGATACATACACTAAGCATTCAAAGTTACTGTTGCAGCCAGATACATACTTGAAGATTAACACTTTCTTGTCAACAAAGCAACTACACACCACGTTAGACACTTGTCTTCTTAAGGTTCAAATGAAATGAAAGAACCTTTCTAATAGAAAATAGAATAGAAAAAAAAAAATTGACGACACAAGATAAATTCCCACTTCATGTGTGATCAACAAGTCATAAAGGAAATTCGCTTTTACGCCTTGGGTCCTTCCTTGGCCCATCCTTTTCAAGCTTGTCTAATGCTTTTCATAGTAAACTGTTCCATTCTATTCAAATCTCATCTGTTACCAGTTCTGAGACCCCAGGGTTTTATTTATGGTATTCAATCGGGCTATTATATGTACATTCTTTAAGATTAATTATCGGCTTCTTTGGTTGAATCGGCCTTCTAGTCCAGAGTCACATACTCACCACAGTCTCCAATTTGTTGATATATTTTGACATTTGTTAACCTGTGTAATCATATATATATAAAAAAATATCGATTCAATAATTGTGGCCACATAATTTCATTACATTTGTGTCATACCCCAATTTTGAAACGGTGACCGGCCATGAATTATGGGTGTTAGCCCAACTAATTCAAGAAAGGCTTAATCAATTATTTAGCTAACAATATGCTAAAATAACATATTGATATATTTTTTTTTACTCAACTTGTGTAATCATATATTTTTTTCGTAAATTATCTTTTAATCAATTAATTTACCATTTAAAAATTCTTGGATTTTACATTCTCCCCCCCCCTTAAAAGAATTTCGTCCTCGAAATTAGAATACACTAATCTTGAAGATACAATTGTAACTATGCCTCATTGTATATTTTGATTATACGTTCATAAATTCTTTTACATAAAAGAACTCATTATCACGATTATGGCTCTTAAGGTTCTACGTGATCATAAGCATAATCAATTCATCAAGGTTTTTGACGAATAAAATTCTTTTGTTCTAAACCTTATCTCTTATTAGTTTACCAATTATTCTCAATCAGATATAACTAACTGTTCTAAAGGGTAGAGTATGGTATATTGTTTTCATAAAAAAATTTAATTTAAAGCATTTAAATTTTTTACGAGTATCTCTACGTCTAACGACTCTCTATGACTTATAAGGTTGTTTTTCCCAATCTGTTAACTTACTAAGACCTTGGATTAGAACTAGCACCTGCAGAACGCGTTTTCAATATGATTTCAAAACCAATCAAACAGACATCCGAAGACAAGGGTAGGACTTCCCAAAAAGTCCTACACACATATAACTTAACATAGGTATATACAACATGATAGCATAACAACGCACCTGGAATACACAACACGTCACGAGCTATAACACAAAGAGTCAAGGCAGAATAAAAGCATATTTTATGATTAAACAAATCAACTATAAATAAGAACTCTTGGAATCCAGACCTTTACTAATGATGTATGATGCATAAAATGTTACTATCAGCTTACGCTCTGATACCAACTTGTCATACCCCAATTTTGGAACGGTGACCG
>JAUTBS010261395.1:0-11193 GCA_032361285.1 Aequorea victoria
AAAAAAAAAAAATATTCTCGCAGTTTTGTGTTTAACGTCGTGTGCGATGGGTTGAGAACTCATCCTCAGGTTCCGTGCCCGGTGGTCGGGGCGGGGCTTGACACAAACCTTTCAACAAGATTCACAAAGTTACTTTCCAAAATCACCAGATCTCTAGCACTTGTGATCTTCTTTGTGTGTTTACACCACACATAGAAAAATTGACTAGCAAGTGACTCACCTCTATCAGTTGTACAAAGTTGTTTTGCAAATTTTGTCGATGTCAAAACATCAAAATAAATGGCTCTCCTTGATAGAGCAAGTGTTTACAATGAGAGTACCAGAATATAATTGCCAACAGAAAGATGAACTCTTAGGTTGTAGGTAGTGGCTTTTCTTCTGAGCTTTTTGAAACTGAACTTCTAAGATACTATGATTGATGACTTTGTTGATTTGCTTCGTATCAGAATGAATGAGAGAATATGAGATGCTTTACTGTTGCTAAATGATGTTTCGTTGTAGTGTTGTTTCGTGTCTCTAAAATGATCACACAACAGTCCTTTTATAGTTATAGGAAATGATTGTTGAAATATCAAGATCAAATCTTTTTCCTTAAATCAAGAAATTCAGTTGTTGATTTGTTTTGATCTGATCTTCTATTTGAAATCACGATCCTCTAACTATCCATTTGAATTTCAAAAACATTTCCCAAGTTAAGCTGTTCATACCATTTGTTGTCGTATCAAAATCTTTGGAATCACGTAACTGGTTTTTCCTTGATTTGTTCCTTGATTCTTGTGATCTGATCTTCAACTGATTTCAGATAATTTCCATAGATAAAATTGACCCTTAGAAAGTCAAAATAGATCCTCAAAATCAGCTGTAAAGAAATCAATCAAATTGCGTGATATGCGCTCTGAGATCCCTAAGATTGCGCACTTAGGTCGACTCACTTGGAGTTGTGTCGACTCAAGTTGCTCAAAGCATGGATTCTGTATACTCTGTGTTGACTCAACTGAATTGGTGTCTAATCATGCTTCGCGAACTTTGGTTGTGTGTCGACTCAACTTGAGGGTGTGTCGACTCATGTTGTTCAGGCCACGGCTTCTTTAATTGTTCTAGCATGTGTGTCGACTCAACTGAGATTGTGTCGACTCAACTTATTCCAGCTACTGCTTCTTCAATTGTTTAGCATGTGTGTCGACTCAACTGAGATTGTGTCGACTCATATTGTTCCAGCTACTGCCTCTTCAATTGTTTAGTATTTGTGTCGACCCAACTGCTTCTTGTGTCGACACATCAGGCTTTGTGTCGACTCATCTGAGCATTGTGTCGACCCAACTACCTTCTGTTCAGTTTTCTGCATATTTTTTATCTCTACTATGTCAACTCACATGTCCCGTGTGTCGACTCAAAATTGGCTAGGTTGATCAGAATCATTTTTGTATTGTGTCTGTGCTTGAGTCCTGTTTAGGAATGACTTATTTGATACCTGAAAAGAATTAGCAACATGTTAATCATTTGGTTAACACCAATAATGGGTGTTAACTGTTTATAATCATTTAACAATTTTTTTAGGTGTTATTTGTTATCATTAAAATCATTAAAGTATTTATTAAACCTTTGGGGCAACAATCATGTGCCGAGCCTTTCCAACCACACTGAAAGGGTCGGCTCGCGTATGGTTCAGCAAGCTAAAAAGTGGGTCCATATCCTCGTTCACCCAATTGAGCAACTTGTTCGTAGGGCACTTCATTGGCAGCCAACGACATTTAAGGCCAGCCACATACCTCCTCAATGTCAAACAAGGGAAAACTGAGACCTTACGCCACTACGTAACTCGGTTCAACACTAAAACTCTAAAGGTGGATGACATCGATAACAAAGTAGCCTTGACAGCATTCATGGAAGGCCTTCAGCCCACAAAATTTATCTTCTCACTAGCAAATGCACCACCGACCAGCATAGCTGAGCTCATAGTAAAGGCCCAAAAGCACATGAATGCGGAAGACACTCTGAATACCGGAGAGGACCGATCCTCTGAACCAACCAAGAAAGGTGAGCACATAGAGAAAATTGACCGGGGAAAGCGAGATGAGACAGACCAACCAAAATAGTCATGAGACTCTGATCGGTCGCAGCATGGTCAGGCCGATTTGAAATGGCCCAGGATACCGACAAGTCGCTTTGAGAAGTATAAAGCCCTGAATACTTCTGTCAAGCAGGTCCTGCTACAGATCAGGGACGACCCCGAGCTACGATGGCCGAAGAAGCTTAGGTCTCAACCGAACCACCGCAATTCTAACAAGTATTGCCGCTTCCACAAAGATGACAGCCACAACACCGAAGACTACTTAGAACTAAAAGAGAAAATTGAAGCATTTATCCAGAGGGGAAGGCTCAATAAGTCCCTGGCCAGTTGATAAAACTGGGAAAATTCTCAAGGCCAAAAGGATAGGCCACCACTGCCCCTTAGGGACCAGGACAGGAATCTTGCAGGGGAGGTCCGAGTGATCTCCGGAGGATTCACCGGAGGATGAGAAACTGGCTCTTCTAGAAAATTACACTCCAAGCGCCTCAGGATCGAGGGTCCTAGCGATGTCTGTATGACTGACCGACCGGGTAAAGATAAAAAAATTGAGGAGATAATAACTTTCTCCGAAGTTGATGCCCGAGGAGTCCAGCAGCCACATGATGACCCCCTGGTCTTCACCATGGTTCTTGCCAATTACAATGGAAGCTTGACCGACATATTATTCCTCAATGCCTTCGATCAGCTCAATATAGGCCGAGAGAAACTGCACCCGGTCAGATCGTCCCTAGTAGGGTTCACGGGAGAAAAGATACAGCCGCTAGGGTCGATCGAATTGCCCCTTACGATGGACTCTAGCCCAAAGTAGACAACTCAAATGGTCTACTTCTTAGTGATGGATTACTAGTCAGCCTACAATGCCATCCTAGGATGACCAACCCTCAATCAGCTAAAAGCTGTGACTTCGACCTACCACCTAATGCTTAAATACTCTACTGAGCAAGGAGTGGCAGAGTTCAGAGCCGACCATACCATAGCCCGAGAATGCTACAATGCCTCGCTTCGAGGGCCAAGTTGAAGGAGACCCTGACCCTCGATACAACCGAGGTCCGAGATAAAGAGCTCATCTAAAGAGGAAAATTGGTGGAAGATCTCCTCAAAATCAGTCTAGATAAAAACAGACCAAATAGGGAAGTCCAGATTGGGTCAGCCCTTCCCCCTAATATAGAGGCCGAGTTGATCCATTTCTTAAAGAAACATCAATCTATCTTCGCCTGGACACACGAAGATATGACTGGGATCAGCCTCGAGATGATCACACATCACCTATGTGTTGATTAGCGCCACAAGTCGGTCAAGCAGAAATAAAAAAATTTTGCCAAGGAAAAGAATGAGGCTATAGTCGCCGAGGTCGATCGACTGCCGAACGCAGAATTCATTCGGGAAGTATAGTATCTCGATTGGTTATCTAATGTAGTCCTAATGATGAAATCGAATGGAAAATAGAGGATGTGCATCGACTTCACTGACCTGAACAAGGCTTGCCCGAAGGATAGCTATTCCTTCCCTCGGATCGACCAGCTAGTAGATTCCACCAGTATTCATTAGCTACTCAACTTCATGGATGCCTTCTCGGGTTACAATCAGATCCTAATGAATGAGGTTAACCAAGAGAAGACCTCCTTTATCATAAATCGAGTGACTTATTGCTACAGAGTTATGCCATTTGGCCTCAAGAACACTGGGGCAACTTATCAACGCTTCGTCAACCTTATTTTCAAGAAGCAGATCGGAAGAAACGTGGAGGACTACGTCGATGACATATTGACAAAGAGTAGAGAAGCTACCGACCACCTCACAGACCTTGAAGAAACTTTCCAAGTACTACACAACTTCAACATAAAATTAAATCTAGCCAAATGTGCATTCAGGGTGTCAGGAGGCAAATTCCTCAGATTCATGGTCAGCAGACGGGGGATTGAGGCCAACCCCAAGAAGATTAAAGCCATCCTGGAGATGCAGTCCCCAAAGACAACCAAGGAGGTACAAGAGCTCACTGGTCAGTTAGCAGCCTTAAACTGATTTATCTCAAAGGCCACAGATCGATGTGCACCATTCTTCAGTGTCTTGAAGAAGGCATTCGACTGGACCGAAGCTGTGAACGAGCATTCATTGACCTCAAGATGTACTTAGCCTCTCCCCATTACTTTATCAAGCAGTTCCTGGAGAGGAGCTCTTACTCTACTTGGCCTTCTCCTAAACGGCAGTGAGCTCGGCCCTCATCCGAGAAGATGAAGGGGCTCAGAGGCCCATTTACAACACAAGCCCAGCATTTTGGGGAGTAGAATCCCGATATCCTTGGGTAGAGGAGCTGGCATTCGCATTGGTCATCTCAACCAGACGATTATGCCCCTACTTCCAAGCTCACACCATAATTGTGCTGACCGACCAACCTTTACGGCAAATACTGCAAAGGCTAGAGACCTCAGGTCGCTTGTATCAAACCCCAATTTAGAAAAGGTGACCGGCCATGGATCATGTGCCTTGGCCCAATGAACCAAGAAAGCTTAAACATGAAATTAGCTAACAATATACTAATTAAAATTAAATTTCTAGGGATTTAAGCAATTAAAATTCTTAAAAATAAATGTGGGACAAAACAACCTACTATCTCATCAATGTATCTCAACATCTCATCACAAATTATTTAAATTATTCAAATGCGAAAGTAAAAATATGAATGCATGTCCTAGAGGTCCTTATTCCTAGATCCCTTGAAGAAGTCGAGTCTATCATCTAGATTCTTCCTTGATTTTCTAAAATGTATTGAGTACAATGTCAGCTAAAATTGGTGAATAGAAACATGCATAGTACAATACAGTTCACAATAGGAGATGCAAAATAGATTTTTACATCAACATAACTATGGCATGATATATACAGTAATATGAAAAGGGTGATCATTCAAGCCATCATTTCATTCTTGAAATATTATATATTTTTTATTTGGTCCCGTTAACACGAGTCAACAAGATATCACATCATCAGACACAAATCTGTATCATAATAATATATGTATAGTTCATTTGGTCCCGTTAGCACGAGTCACCAAGATATCTCGTCATCAGACATTAGTCTGTATCTTATATACTTTTCATTTGGTAACATTACACGAGTCACCAAGATATCTCATAATCAGACATTAGTCTGTATTTTATATATTTTTCATTTGGTCCCATTAGCACGAGTCACCAAGATGTCTCATCATCAGACATTAGTCTGTATCTTATATACTTTTCATTTGGTAACATTACACGAGTCATTAAGATATCCCATAATCAGACATTAGTCTGTATTTTATATATTTTTCATTTGGTAACGTACACGAGTCACAAAGATATCTCATTATCATACATTAGTGTGTATCATATATACTTTTTATTTTGTATCATTACACGAGTCACCAAGATATGTCATCATTAGACATTCGTCTGTATCATATATATAATTCTCATTTGGTAACATTACACGAGTCACCAAGATATCTCATTATCAGACATTAGTCTGTATCATATATACTTCTCATCTGGTAACATTACACGAGTCACAAAAATATCATAATAATGGCATAGGAGTCAACACTTGTACAACATTTGTTAAGAAACCTTTTCATATCTTACAACATTCGTTCCATAATTTTTATCTACAAGAGGATATCACACAATATCATTCAAAAAAATTTAGAAACATATGCATCTCTTTTCTAAAGCAATTTAGGGAATACGAAGTTTTATTGAAAATACGTAGTAGGTAAATTCACTCACAAGTAAAATATTTGTACCATAATTTTTATAAAAAAATCCATAACAGAGCATTTAAGAGAATTTAGAAGCATATAAATTTCTTTGCCAAATTAGTTTGGGAATACGAGAATTTTGCATAAAGATACATAGCATGTAAATTCACTCACAAATAAAATATTTGTACCATAGTTTTTATAAAAAAATGCTATAACAGATTATTTAAGAGAATATAGAAGCATATAAATTTCCTTGCTAAATTAGTTGGAAAATACAAAAATTTTGCATAAAGATACATAGCATGTAAAACCACTCACAAGTAAAATATTTGTATCATGATTTTTATAAGAAAAAGCTATAACATTGCATTTAAGAGAATTTAAAAGCATACAAATTTCTTTGCTAAAATAGTTTGAGAATACGGGGATTTTGCATAAAGATACATAGCATGTAAAACCACTCACAAGTAAAATATTTGTATCATGATTTTTATAAGAAAAAACTATAACAGTGCATTTAAGAGAATTTAGAAGCATATAAATTTCTTTGCTAAAATAGTTTGGGAATATGGGTATTTTGCATAAAGATACATAGCATGTAAAACAACTCACCTGATGTCCAATGTATGCTCAAAATGCAATCTATGGTTTCACACGTCAACCTGATTATACAATACCATAATCTAAATCAACAATTGAAGCTAATGAACTAATTATAGCTACCAAATGATCTCTTGACCCATTTAATAATTTTAACGTTTGTCTCTGATGTTCAATTAATTTTAATTTAATTTTTGTTTATCATTTAATATGATGCCCAAATAGGGCCTAAGCATTAGAACTTATTTCATGATATTTTTCTCAGATTTTTAGTGTTGTGAGTTGACACAACTGGGTTATGAGTCGACACTGTAGAAAGATTCATGGCCGTAAATCACAACAGACAATCAGTGGGCTCACTACCTCGAAACGTTCGGACGTAGGCCAAAAACGTCCGAACGTTTTTGACCCGTGGCCAGGGGAACGTCACAGCGTCCGTACATCCGGACGCAGGTGTAAAATGTTCGGACATTTTACACCCAAGGGTCGACTCAACCTCAAACCAGAAATTTCAATGGCTGATTTTTAGGTCCCTTTTTTATATCATTTCTTCATGGTTTATATTAATATACATTTTATGATTTATTTAATCATGTTTCGGAAGGTTTTATATATATACTCACTTATTTTTTGAGATATATTCTTTATACATGATTTAGATAAATACATATTACTGTTATGTATGTGTATATATGTATTACTGCAATACATAATATCTATATATATATCAAATCTATCTTTCTGGTTTCTTTTAAAATCAATTAATAACCATGATATAATGTATATTTGCATTATGATAAAAGATTAAAACTTTTGATTAAGGATCAATGTACAACAATATGGTATTATATATATATAACTCTGTATATATTTTCTGTTATTTATAATGAACCGAGAATACAAGAAAAATACTATCCGGATAGATAGAAACTACGAATGATTAGTGATGTTGGTTGCACGGGTTGTGGGTTACAATGCTGTTGGCGGTGGCAGCGTTGGTGGTGGTGCTGGTGGACAGCGGCACTGGGAAGAAGATGGAGATCGGGAGGGAGGGAGAGAGCTGAGAAAGGGTGAAGGTTAAGAGGAAAGGATTGACTTTTAAAAGTCTTTAGCAGATTTTAAGGGATCAAATCCCAAAATTTTCTTTTTGATCCTATCTTTCCAAAATTTAAACTTATCTTTTAGGAATCCTCTTGGTGCCAAAACAGTGTATCCTTTATCTAATATAAATTTTGGATTTTTGGTTTTCTCTTTCCTTATGTTTATGTTTACCATTATTCTTCTATTATTACCTTTATTTTTAGAATATTCTTTTATTTAATAAATTTTCTTTCACCGATTTATATAACATAGAATTTGTTACACAAATTTTTTGGGTATTACAATTGGGTTATTAGATTTCAAACTTTTAAGATTATCTCAGATTCCAATATAATTATTTTTGAGAACCAAATACTTTGATCCAAATTTTAATTTATACATCTTATCTTGAATAATTATTTGAATATTTTATTAATTTAATTAAACTCTTGTTTCACAATTAAATTATTTACCATCCAAAATTCTTGGGTTTTACAGCCTGGCCCAGTGGTCAATGGAGCTAGGCGAGTTCGACTTCCAGTACCGACCACGACCGACCATCAAATGAAAAGCAGTGACAGACTTCATCGATGAGTTCACATTCAAGATCCCATCCACCGAGCAGCCTCACAGTCCATCAGAGGTCAATCCCTCAACAACCGACCCAGGCGCCAAGGTAGCTTTCGACGCTCACCGAGTATGGACAATAAGCGTGTGACGCCCCAAAAATTTGGTTTGTCAAGAGACGCAATTATAGTACATAGGGTTATTCTAACCTCAAACATCCAACAAAAATTAATATTTATCATAACAATATTGCTTGTTCCATATTTTGCACAACCTGTTTAAAGATTACATACCAACAGTACTTTAAAAAAATTACGAAAAAATAAAAATTCTTCGAAAGCCACCCTTTTAAGTGAGCCATGGTTGTATGTGTTCCTCGGCAGACTCCTTAACAAACGTCTTCTCTTTGAATTATGGCATGAAACGCCATGAGCTGCAAAGCCCAAAAAGAAACTCCCAAACCTAAAATTTCAAACACATAATATATGACAGCATGATGTAACAAGGTATGATATGCATAGTGATAAAACTCCAATTCCTGACAATGATACCTTTACGCCGAAAGGATGACACTACCCAACATCCTATGACTTCTGAACTATAACACCTAGAGAGTCACGTTCCGATTCCCCATTTGCAGACTATGAGTCGCAGTGAGCTAAATGCTCCAACTGGCTCATAAGGGCCCCCAGCTAGAACCAATCTTTAGACCCGCCTTGTCACACCATGAACCATAGCAAAGTGACGTACTTTACTACTTCATGAATGCCCCAAAGGTGGCGGGGTACAACCAGGCTAAGAGTCCAAACTCAGTTCGTTGCCGACCTTACCCCGAAACCACCTCCCTCACGAGTCCTGACAGGTCCAATGTTACGTTCATATGTCCGACTCGGTGCACCATATTAATGATTGTACCCATCATAAGGTTACAACATGGAAGGGAATTCCACCCAACCCATCATCAAGAACATGCTCAAGTCACAAATCGTGTGACCTTAGCCAACACAACAATCTTTCATCAAAAGTTAAAACCTAGCCAAGCTAGTACACAAGGTGAACACCCCCACCCAAGACCCAGGCCATGCATGAGAAATGTTACAACACAAGACTAAGTTCATATAATCTTTAGCATAATCATAAAGCTCATTCATACCCATGGATGATATTAAAAAGAAACAAACATGCCACAAGAGTAGGTAAGGACTTAAACACAACTTTTGTCAACAATAACAGAATCTCAAAATTTTCCACAGAGCTTTAAATATACTTTAAAACTACTAAACCTTAATGGGAACATTTACAAAGAGCTAGAAGGAGTTGTTATCTAAACTTTTCATAAAGGAATTGAGAACTGGTTGTGAATAGAAAGTAGCCTAAAAACTCACACCACGGAATCTGTCGAAAAAGAAGTCTGTTTGGGAAAAATAGAATATCTCAAAACATATTAATCCAAAGTGAGTTCTGTAAAATAGATATGAAACTATACCCATAGACCTTTCTCTGGATAGGTGGCTCATTGCAAGGTAATGTTTCTAGAATAATCTACAAGGGTTCAAAGTGGGATGTGTTTCTGCCTCACTGTCACAGAAATTTCAAAAATGGCATAGGGGTTCAAAACTACATTATTTGGAGAAGGTTTGGTTCTCACGAAATTTCTTGGAGGAGCTTAAAAACAACACTGTTTTGAGATTTTCAACACAACAACATACAAATAACAACTTTTTCTATTTTAACATATCTAAAGCATATCCAAACACATCATTTCAACATAAAATGTTCATAATAAGGTTCCTAACATTTCTTATATTATTTCTTCTTAGTCTTTAATCCTTACAAAGTTTTCTTCAAACAAGGTTCCATGTATCCTTCTCTTGTTTCCAGGGTCCATCTTCATTCTTGTCCATTCTTATCTATGTTTCTTTTATCTTAAAGAGGATTAGAGTTAAGAAGATGATATTAAGAGAGAAAATGAGAGTTCAAGAAGTTTTAAACTCAAATGGTCATCTGGACCTTAAATTCAAATGGTTCATTGGACCTTAAATTCAAACTCAAATGGTCTTCTGGATCTTAAATTTCAAATGGCCCATTAGACCTTAAATTCAAACTCAAATAGTCATCTGAACCTTAAATTTCAAATCAAATGGTCCCCTAGACCTTAAATTCAAATGATCCACTCGATCTTAAATTTAAATAGTCATCTACACCTTAAATTCAAACAGTCCCCTGGACTTTAAAGTCGAATGGTACCTTGGACCTTAATGATCCCCTGGACCTTAAAGTTGAATGGTCCCATTGACCTTAAATTCAAACTCAAATGGTCACCTGAACCTTAAAAGTCAAACTTAAATGATCCGTTGGACCTTAAATGCAAATGGTCCCCCACGACCTCAAACTCAATTCGATCACTCGCAACCTTAAACTCAAGTTTCCTTGCTTTGTTCCACCATGTTTGCATTTCCCCATTAACTATGTTAGTCTGATATCTTGCAAATGAGTACGTATGCAGCTCGATGAAGTTAGGGTATGACCACTTTTATTATGTTTTGCATACTTTTGCCTTAGTATTAGTACCATGAAAAAAAGACTTGTCTCTAATTTTTGACATTCACTACCCCCGACAAGTTACGGGATGAACTTTGTCAAAGACGAATATCTGTAGACACCCCATTTTGTCAAGCCTGATTTTTGACTAACTCGATTTTTACACCAATTCTCTCAAATCCTAGCATCTCGAAGTTGAGAAATTCATAAATTTCAGAACTCCTTCGAGTCTACAACCTCTAGAAGACCACAATCCAATGATCACGTGGCTCTAGATTCGCGATTGTCTGTTCAATCAACTTGATGTTCGACAATAAATTCAAAAGCAGCAATATTGATGGCGATCGACGGATCATACCGGCGGGTCTTTCTATCACGTTTTCAAAAGGTATTTTTCTTGTTTTCTCTCTTTTCGAAATTCATATATACGGTCCATGATATAAAGAGGATATAACAATATTATTCTTCGAATCTCTCATATTTTTTTAAAAACTTAATTTTTTCTTTAAATAAATAAAATGATTGATTGTTGGACCATCGTTTAATCTCTTTATAATGTGATCGTCGTTTCTTTTTCGTCTATCATTTTCTTTAT
>JAUTBS010261506.1:0-11193 GCA_032361285.1 Aequorea victoria
TTTACACCTTCTGCCTACACGTCCCCAACTTGCATTAGGCTGCCAGATGTTGCAGCCGCACATTATGAAATTAAGTCCAATACTATACAAATGCTCCCATCCTTTTATGGACTTAATAATGAGGACCCCTACGCCATTTAAATGAATTCATGGAAGTGTGTTCCGCTGTAAAAATTCAACATTTCACAGATACTGCCCTTAGATTGTGGCTCTTTCCTTTTTCCCTCAAGGATAAAGCTAAATATTAGCTCAATTCTTTGACGGAAATTACAATTACATCTTGGGTTCAATTGCAATAGGAATTTCTTAAGAAGTACTTTCCCATAGAAAAAACTAATCAAGTACGGCGAGCCATCACTAGCTTCACAAGTCGATGGTGAGCAATTTCATGAAACTTGGGAAAGACTTAAAGATCTTATCAGAAAGTGTCCCCATCATGTTGTGCCTAAATGGCAACTTGTGCAGTATCTTTATGACGAGATGTCATCTCAACATCGTCACAAGATAAATGCCTCATGCGGGGGGGACTTTCATGATGAAGAGTGAAGATGAGGCATGGGCACTCTTTGAAAACTTGAGTGAGAATTCTCAACATCATGCCTCCGCTCCTCGAGGTGAGAGGAGCATGTCGACTAATGTACCCAAGCAAGGTGGCTTGTATGAGATTGGTCATTCCACTTATCTTTCTCTTAAAGTTGATGCCTTGACTCGAAAAATTGATAGTCTGCTCTCTGTAGGGCAAATCTCTCATCCTCATCATTCTCAGCCTCCTATTTATAAGGAGGCATGTTCTTTGTGCGCGAGCCCAAGTCACTCAGTGAGTGAGTATCATTTAGCATCTCAATTTCCTGATTTTGTTCGGGAACAAGTTAATGCGACTCAAGATTTCTCTAGACCGGAAAACAATCCTTTCTCAAATACTTATAGCCCAGAATGGAGAAATCATCCTAACTTATCCTGGAAACTACAAGTTCCAGGCACTCCTTTTGCTCCAGCCCCTCAGTTGTCTTATCCAGACATGAGCAATCCTATTGCCTCCCGACCTATGACACAGTAGCCTTACCAACAATCTCTTCCTCCTCCACAAAACTCTGCATTTGAGGAGAAGGTGTTGCAAGCCCTTCAAGGGCTTGAGGCTAACACCCAGTTATTACATTTCCACTCTCAGTCCATATCCAAGCTAGAAATTCAAGTGGGACAACTAGCTAATGCTATAAACTGAAGAGAGGAGGGAAAACTACCTAGCCAACCTGTGAATAATCCTAGGGGACAATTTGGGATCAACAACTAGCAATCTAGTAAAACATTTCACGAGCAAGTAAAAATGGCGATTACCCTTAGGAATGGGCGAGAGGTAGAGACTAGACCTGAGGGGACACTAGGACAAAGGGGAAGTATGTCGGCAGCCCCGAAAGTTCTGAGGTTGACAGAGCATCTATTTCAAAGAAGGACACCCCTCTTGATCCTTCCATTACACTCCCAGCTGTCGGGCCATCTGCTTATGAGCCAAAGGCTCCATTTCCATCTTGTTTATCTGCACCATCGCCTTTTGGCAAGAAATGAGTTATAATGGAGGATATGCTTGAAATTTTCAAGCAGGTAAAAATCAATTTCCCTCTTCTAGACACTATAAGACAGGTTCCTTCATATGTAGAATTTTCTAAGGACCTTTGTACTCAAAAGCGAAAGTCTAGAACACATGCATCACAGAAAGTCATTCTCACTGAGCAGGTTAGTTCTATATTTCTTCATGACACTCCTCTTAAGATTAAAGATCCTATTACTCCTACCATTTCATGTGTCATAGGAGACCATTTCATTAATCGAGCTTTGCTAGATTTAAGAGCGAGTGTCAATTTGTTGTCGTACTCAGTGTATGAAAAGTTTGGGTTGGGCAAACTAAAACCCACGACGGTCTCCTTGCAACTTGCAGACAGATCCATTAAGGTACCGCGTGGTGTAATAGAGGATGTTTTGGTGAAAGTTGACAAATTTCTATTTCCAGTCAACTTCATAGTTCTAGACACCGAGCCAGTGCATAACCTTAGGAAATAAACCCCAGTCATTCTCGGTCGACTATTTTTAGCTACGGCTAATGTATGCATTAATTGTCGATCAGGAGTGATGGATGTCTTGTTTGGAAATATAAAGCTACGGCTCAATGTGTTTAGTGCCTCGCAACAGCCTCAAAAGAGTGAGTATTGCTTTGCAATTGACTCGACTGCGCATTTGATAGATGAGGCACAACCCTATATTTTCATGAATGCACTTTCTAATAAATTGGAATGTGAGCCACCACCAACCCCCTCAAGGGGTATGTCACTTCGTACTCCTGATTCACCATCGAGGCTTGAGTGGAACTCACCACTGCTTGCAAGTATGCGTACACAATTAGACGTAAATGAATTTTTTCTGGCAAGAGGTGAGGGTTGAACATTGGTTTCGTCTTGCTGAAGACGCTAAACTTAGCTCTTTTTAGGAGAAAACCCAAATTTTTATAGTATAATAGTATATTAGTATTGTTTTTATCTTATATTGTGTTTTTATTATATTTGGTTTGTCTACTCTTCTATTTTCACAGATTTCAGGGCATAGAAGTTGGGGAGTATTTTTTCCCCCACGACTAGCACCATTTGTTTTCCCGAAGTGTTCTCTTTCTTATTCTATTTTCTATTTCTATTTTTTATTTTTATGCCATCAGGACGCTGACATTCAAAGTTGGGGGGTATCACAAGCTAAATCGCATGTTATACAAAAAAATAATAAAAAAGAGAATAAAAAATTAAATTCAGTGTGAAATCATTAAGTTTAAATAGTAGATGTTAACACTTTTACGTATTGTGATAGCATAATTCTTCACACTTACTTTTTGTTACCTAATTTTTATGTGATCTTTACTCGGATATACTCATACTACACACTTGGCTGCATGTTTATATTCTTGATTGAAAAGTAAGGATAATTTAAAATTCTTGACGAACACTTGTGGAAACTGTAACCCTTTGTGAATTTTGAGCCTTTTCTTTCTTAAGGAGTTTCGGTCTATATTCTCTCTATTCTTTGAAAGCTTATTTAATTTGTTAAATAGTCTCATTAGTATTTTATTTTGGGTGAATGTCATAAATACGTCATTTGCGCTGCTAGTATCATCTTGAAATTATGAACACTTGAAAAATTATGTTATTTTTAGAAAATGATCTTAGGTCATCTTTGTTTTTGAACTGTTCGTATCTCTTCCTATATACATTATTCCTAGTTCACCAGTTTGAGCCTTTATATGCTATAACTTTTTTTCTTTAAGCCCCATTTTCAAAAATATCTTATGTTGCTAGTTACGGGAAAAAGAAAAGAAGAAGAAAATACTGGTGAAAACGTGAAAAAGATGAATATATAGTATATTGATCATCATTGTTGAGAACAAAAATGCTCATGTGATCAAAGAAAAGGCAAAAATAGCGAGAAAAGAAGAGAATTGTGGTTAAAAGAAAAAAAATGAAACATGTGAAGTTGAGAAGAGGATTATTTCTTAGGAAAATCCCGTGTTTCTATTTCTATAAGACATGTTTTTTCCCGACCTACACCTTATACACTTTTCCTTACCTAACGCTACAACCGAACATAAAGTCTTTTTTGATTCTAAATAATGACATGATTTGAATTGTGAACATAATGGATGGATTGTATTGTGTAGTAGTTACTTAAATTTTTGACATTTAACATTCATTTCATGAGACTAGGTGTATTCATTGATTATAGCGTTCTTGGAGTCATGAGTATGCAGATTATCTTGATTTGTTTTTATTATCGCTACTACATACACATAACGAGAATATTAAAATGCACCTGTTTCTGAGTGATTACTTGTTGAGTGCATATCCGATGAGTGTTGAGTCAAAGCGCAATTCTAATGAATTTTTAAAATTATCTCTTGCTTTAAGATTGAGTTATATTTCATGTTAGCCAGACTAAAGCGCACACTCTTAGTATTGTTCAATCTAACATTTTTGTACAAATTGGCAATGTATTGAATTATGTATGTCGAATATGTGAAGTACTTAACTCTATTATTGATACTTAATGATTGATCACGGAAAATAAAAATGTTAGTAGTAGTCCTTTCTATCTTTTATTTTATTTTGCTCGAGGACTAGCAAAATATAAGTTGGGGGTGCGATCTGAGCTTAAATGGACACATTTAAGCCATTTAACTTATATTCTGTATCCTCATTTTATTTATTTAATAAATATTTTAGCCTTGTTTTGTGTTCAGGAGCGGATAGTCGGACATATGGCGAGAACAACGTCAAGAAGCGAGAAATAGTGCAGAAAAGAGGACAAGGTTCAAACTGCCCACTTCCGTCCGGACGCAACCCATCTTCATCCAGACGCTTTGACGCAGAAAAGAGGAATGGCCACTGCCCAATTCCGTTCGGACGCAACCCATTTTCGTCCGGACGGAATTTCCAGAAAAGAGGAAGGGCCACTGCCCAATTCTGTCCGGATGCAACCCATTTTGTCCGGACAGTTTGCGGCGAGAACAGTTTTTAATATTAGGTCTTCTCGTGGCTCTTGAAAAGAAAGTATAAAAAGAAAAGACTTTTGAGTTCTTTGGGTTCCAAAATTGAAGAGAAACACTCTAGGGCGGCTAGGGTTCAAGCGGGAGATCAAAGAAGAAGATGGAGATGAATCGTCTATCCGGATCAACGACTTCATCCCTCTCGTCCATGAGCGGCTTGTCCCCTCCTGCCTAGGATTTGGATGAAACCCTAACCGAGTAGTTAGGATGTTTGCATTTTGATTTATTATTCAAGAATTTGATTCAACATTTTGTTTAACTCAGGATTTTGATTTGTTAATCAATTGATTTTAATTTAATGATTTCGCTTTCGTCTAAGTTTTCTGTGATTACGATGATAGAGTTTTATAAATATTGTTTTCTTTGATTTTGATTGAGACATGAGATAGGTTATGCTACGATGAGACGGATCGTGACAAAACATTAAGGACAATCCGTGCTACTGAAAGATACTTTATGCTGGGTCACTTTTCATATTTATCTTCTTGTCGATCCCGTTGCGACTTGTAGTCAAAACGGATCATTGTTGAATTGAATGGTTGAATA
Source organism: Aequorea victoria (assembly GCA_032361285.1). NCBI lineage: Eukaryota > Metazoa > Cnidaria > Hydrozoa > Leptothecata > Aequoreidae > Aequorea > Aequorea victoria. The sequence continues at coordinate 5,123 of JAUTBS010261506.1, forward strand.
TTTATTTCAATTGCATTTTTCTAATTACAAAGTTAGGGTGGATTCCTAACCTAAGGCGGCTTTGCTTTAATAAAGAACCTTTACTTTTAATTATGTTGTAGTTAAATTAATTAATCAAACAAATCGCTTTTCATCGAATTAAATTGAGAATTAATCGAAATTCAACACAACTTAGCCTTATTGTCCCTGTGGAACGATATCCGGTCTTAACTGCTATTCTACGGAGTAGTTGTTTTTACTCAGTTTTATAAATATTATGTTTGATCACAAACGACACTCGGTCACTTTTCTCGTTCTACATGGAGGGACTCTTGACATTTCCCCTCTGGTGAACCCCTTCCGCCCTTCCGGCTCTCTTTCAAACTTCCCTCTACAGTTTTGCCGTCGCTATGCCCTGTGTATATGTCTTCTAGCACATTTCCTTCTTTCCTCGGGAAATGATGATGTTAGTACTACCTTGATTCATGTAGCTTCTCAAATAAAGGAGGGAAAGAACTTTGTGCCACTAATCTTGGCCCAGACTCTTATTGGTTTGGACGTTGTTCGTTCCGGTGTCTTATTCGCTTTTTCCGGCATTCCCTCGCTCTTTCAGGTATCTCTCGAAAACTCTCATTTTTTCATATTTCTTTCAATTTTTCCACACAGCTCTCCTTTTTCTCTACATTTCTTTTAATTTTTCCGCTCAACTCTCATTTTTCCTCATATTTCTCTCGATTTTTTTCACTCAACTCTCATTTCTTTTTTCTTGTATTTCTCTGAGATTTGGTTGATGGAGAAGGTGAATGTTCTGGAGCATCCATTGGCTGGAGTCTATACTCAGAGAGCCTTTTTACGGAGGAGGGTCTGCTGCCTTCATACCACCACGGCTGAGTGGTAAGTTTTCTTTGACGACCTAACTGGTGAAGAAATTTGCTGACGTTGTCCCTGGTGGACTATTCGTGCAGCGATGGTTTCAACCATGGAGCATCCTGGCATTTTTCTTATAGGCCTGAAGCTGACTATTTTCTATTTTCCCTCTCGTATTCTACATCACCTGGGCCATGCTCAAACGTGTCCTCTAGAGGCAGTTTATATGACCACTTCTTCTTATTATGCTCATTTTCTAGAGCATTATCGGCAGTTTTGGTCATCCCGAGAGATGATTGACTCGAGAAATCCCTGGGTGATGCCTTTCTGATGGGCACTCCACACGAATGGAACGGGGATATAGAGTTGGAAGTAGACAACGATGTGAAGAAGGAAGACTTAGTCTGGTTGTTCCTGCTGCACTTCCATTATTATGTTATTTTCTTTTCCTTCATTTTTTTTAGAAAAATACTTAAGAATTGCATTTTTCTCTTTTCATGTATAAACTTTTAATCGTTAAAGCTACGTAATGATAAATTCTCCCTTTTCTGATATTTGATCTTTTCACTTTGTTCATTTGATATTCATTTTTTCCATATAATGAAAACTATTCAAAGGGTTTTAAAGGGACCTTTACATTTGAATCATAATCAGATAGAGGGTTAAAAGATGAAGCACTTGGGTATGTTATATTTTCCCTTTTAGGAGAGGTTTATTTATGCATAGGTTTGGGCCGAACTTCAAACTGAAGTTGCCTACGTATCCCAAAGAAAATGAATCAGGCCACAATGTAGTTTTAGTCTGGTTCCAACTCGATTTTTAACACTCCTTTTTTGATGCCCTTATTTTGCTAAAGCTCCATTTTTGAGTTTTCAACCTTGCGGGCTGCTCTTACTTTTTCCTGAGTTATTTATTTCATTAGTTTTTAACCTAGCGAGTCTCTCTTATCTTCATATCTTTTTTTAAGGGTAGTCCTTTTTGAATTGGTCCAAATTGGTTGCAGTATTGAAAGTGTTCTAGTCCAGGTCCATAATAATAACGGCTCCTCCCATCATAATGCCTTTGATTATATATGGCCCGACCCAATTTTGTTTGAGTTTTCCACTTGGATCAAAGATAGGAGCTCGAATTTTGTTGAGCACTAGGTCCACGTCCTTGAGATTTTGGATCTTGACCCATTTGTTAAATACCTGGGATACCTTTTTTGATAGCCGTGAACATGAAATAGCGTCCTTAGTCTTTTTTCTTCAAACAAAAGCAAGTTCTCAAAATGTTCCCTTTACCATTCTACTTCTAGTACACTACATTACGCTATTACTCAGAGAGAGAATCTCTAGTTCTACGAGTAGAACAACTTCCATAACCGTATACTAGAGAGTAGGGGTTGACTCCTGTCGGCACTCAGATTGACGTTATGTATTCCCAAAGGAAAAATGGAAACTTCTTTGGCTAATCCTTACTGGTTTCTATCGTATTTTTCAAGATTCTCTTGATATTCTTACTGGCCGCCTTGACTGCTCCATTGGTCTGCAGTCTGTACGGGGATGACTTGTGCGCGGTGATTCTATATTTTTCTATCAAATCTAGTACTTTCCCTTGGAGGTGAGATCCATTATCTAATACCATTTCGTTAGGAACACCATATCAGCATATGATGTTATGCTTGATAAACTTGACCATGTGAGAAGCTTTGAGGACTCAAAAGTAAGTAGTGTCAACCCATTTAGTGAAATAGTCGATGGCTACTAAGATGAATTCATGTATGTTCGAAGCTTTTGGAGTGGATTTTCCAATGATGTCAATTCCCCAGACTAAAAATGGATAAGGGTATGTCATACTGTATAGTTTTGATGGTGGAAGATGTACCAGATTTGCATGGATTTAGCATCTGCAACATCTTCTGACGAACTTACGCAGTCTGTTTCCATTGTCATTCAGAAATAGTCTTATCGCAAAATCTTTTTGGCCAACATCATCCCATTCATGTGAGGCCCACAGACTCCTTCGTGTACTTCTTTGACGATATCTTGAGCTTCATTGTCGATTACACAAAGTTTTTTTACCCCCAAATAAGTCTGTTTGTACAAATTTTCACCATAAATGATGAATTGAGCTGCTAATCTTCTTATGGATCTTTTATCCTTTTCATTTGCATCTTCTGGATATTTCCACTCATTAATGAAGTTCCAGATGTCCTGAAACCAAGGCAAACCGTATCCAACTTCTCGCTCTAAGACTACAACTTTGTATGCTCTCATGCTTCTCTGTTCAATTACCAAAGGCCTCATTCTTGCCTTCGGACGTATGTCGATCATGGAGGAAGGAGTGGCAAGGGTATCAGCAAATTTGTTCTGAAGCCAGGGTACGTGGACGAAAGTGACCTCCTCAAAACTAGGAATAAGTCGGTCGAGCTCGTAGTAATATGGTATCATTTTTTCCTCCTTGACTTTCCATTTCCCACTGGTTTGGGAGACGACCAAGGTGGATTCACCGATTACTTCTAATTTCCTCGCTCCCAATTTGTCAAACCCCACCCCGACCACTGGGCACGGAACCTGAGGATGGGTACTCAATCAATCGAACATAACAACATACAAAACATCTTGAGCATAATTTGTTTTTCTTTTAACATAACATCAGGACTTCATCCTCGGGCCAATCATAATATCCAAAAACATACATAAGAGGCTCACATCCTCATCGACATCCTTTCATTAATTGCATTCCAAAATGAGATAAACAAAATTATTTCTAAGACTCGACTTCTCTACTACCTTCTCTAAAGCCTACGACCACAGTGGACAGTACGAGACACCGCCTTGACTTCAAAACCAGTCAAAAACATCAATCTGTGTGGGGGTGAGCTATAATTCACGTGCTCACCAATCACAAGAAAAAGAATTATACATGGTACAATGGAAGAAAAATAGGTCATCATTTCATAACAGGATATCATTTCACAAAAATATTTACTTTATCATTAAACATTCTAAGTTGTCTACTTTTCACAAATCACATCATAGAAGAGGGGTTTCCAAGTATCAATCCATTTTCAACTTTTCTTTACTTTCCATCTTCATTTCGTTATTTTTCTTACAAGAGCGCTGTTTGTCATGTTTCCATTCATTATCTTTTAAGAGAACATATTTCATTTTATCATCATTCACCTCTCAGTGGAGGAATTTCCATAATCAGAATATCATCACCTCTCAATGAAAGATTTTTCATATCATAACATCATCACCTCTCACTTGAGGATTTTCCATATAATTTCCGTTCATTCACATAGTGGTGATTATTACATCTTATCATTTTACACATCCACTTAGTAGTGGTAACTTAATCATCCATTTATCATTCATATTATCTCATAAAAGTCTTGGGTTGTATTCATCTCCCAACCAGGAGTTGTTGCAGTACTGCACCCCCGAATATCCCTTCTTCTCAGTGGACAGGGCTAAGGAGTATTCGTTGGTTCCACTTAACAATTCTCAGTGGTAGAGCTGAGAATGTCTCGGCCTACTCAGAGGACAGGGCACGAGCATTTTTCCCAATCATCAGTACCTTATCCACAATATATTTATAATAATATGGCGTATGCCCACGAACGGTTGTACGACATACCCAACAAAATATATAATAATATGGCATATGCCCACGAACGGTTCTGTGACATACCCATTACATGGCACTCACCATGACTATCAAGGCTATCGTGATACACAAATCATATCCATTAATCATCTATCCGACCTCTCATTTAAGTTCTTCATTATTTGTTCATATGTCATCACATTTATAAGTTCTTATCGCATCAAGTAACTCATCTTTCAATGTAATCCATGTCATCATAGTTCTCATATTCTACTTTGTTCATTATTCTTTCATAACAAATTAAGTTCAAGTTCTAAAATAGGTTCAGAGATCATTTCATAAAACATAAGTTCACAAACATCTTTTTTTTCGCAAGTAACATCACCATTAATTTTCTAAAATACCTAACTCTCATTATGTTTCAAAATATAGGATTCATTCGCAAGTTAAAACACAAGTTAACTCTCATTATGTTTCATAAAACACAAGTTCTCAAGTATAGGATTCATACACAAGTTAAACCACCATTCATCAAAGCATAAGGAATTTAAGCATTCACACATCTATAATACCAAGATAATGATAAGAACACCCACCTCAACATGAGTGCTCCTCCTTGAGCCACGTCCTCCAGTTCACTCCGGGACTTCGATTCCTAATACATAGATCAGATAGGAACTTAACTACACGGACTAAAGCGATACATGAATGCTTGTGTGGGTATGCAAGTGTGGTATTTTACTTCTTATTTATATCATTTTTTATCATTCTTAGTACCCTCATGATCTCCAATGTCTCTCACTTAGGCTTAGGTACTTAAGTTAGGTTCAAAGCTTCCTTAACTTAATTTCTCTGTTTTCCCAGAATCTACCACAGAGGCATAAACTACTTTAACAAATACCAAACCTCACTATAAAATAATGAAAATTTACATAGAGCTATAGTAAGATATTATCTAAAGTTTTCATGAAGGAACTTAGAGCTGGTTGTGAACAGAAAAGGTTCAAAAAATATTACAACAGAATCTGTCAAAATAAGGGTATGTTTGGTAGAATCGACATAACTCAAAATGTACTTACTGAAATTCACTTCTGTAATCTTTGGGGGAAACTAGACTCATGTATAATTCTTTGGACATGTGGATCAGCACAAGGGAATATTTATAGAGCAAGATATAAGGATTCAAAGTGGGCTCTATTTGTGCCTCTCTGTCACAGATATTTCTAAATTAGAAAAAAGGTTCAAAAATATATTTTGGGGTTTAACCAAAACTCACACACACTCAAGACACCCAAGGAACCTCTGTTAAAAATAAATTTTTATTTAGAGTTCATTTGGTTGCCACAAAAATTTGGGTTTGACCTAAAAACTATTCTGTCTTGGTCCTTTCCTCACAAACACAAACATCCAACAATCATTCCCATTTCAACCCATCCAAGGCATGTCCAGAATACATCCATTATAATACATCCATTATAATGTTCTTAATCATTTTCTAGAGTTCTTATTCTTCATCTTTGATCCTTTCAAAACTTTTCTAAAATAAGGTTCCATCATCACATTCTTGATTCTAGGTCCTATCTTCTTTCTTGTCCATTTTCATCCATGTTTCTTTTATCTTAGAGAGAATC